>OU342745.1:471258462-471555962 GCA_910589775.1 Avena eriantha
TGAACCGCACCCGGTGTCATTGCATGTGTGTTCCTCTAGACAAACCACATAAGGATCCACCGATGTCATTGCATGTCTATTCTTTTCATGAACCACATAAGGATCCACCAGTGTCATTGGATGTGTGTTCTTCTCATGAACCACACATGGATCCGTCGGTGTCATTGCATGTCTATTCTTTTCATGAATCACAGCTAGAGTCATTGCATGTCTGTTACTTCCATAAACCACACATGGATCCACCAGTGTCACTGCATGTCTATTATTTTCATGAACCACACCTAGTGTCATTGCATGTCAGTTCTTTTCGTGAACCACATAAGGATCCACCAGTGTCATTGCATGTCTGTTCTTTTCACAAACCACATGCAGTGTCATTGCATGTCTATTCTTTTCATGAACCACACCCGGTGTCATGGCATGTGTGTTCCTCTAGACAAACCACATAAGGTTCCACCGGTGTCACTGCATGTCTGTTCTTTTCATGAACCACATAAGGATCCACCTGTGTCATTGGATGTGTGTTCTTTTCATGAACCACACCCAGTGTCATTGCATGTCAGTTCTTTTCATGAACCACATAAGGATCCACCAGTGTTATTGCATGTCTGTTCTTCTCACAAACCACATAAGGATCCACCAGTGTCATTGCATGTATGTTCTTTTCATGAACCACACCTAGTGTCATTGCATGTGTGTTCCTTTAGACAAACCACATGAGTCATTGCATGTCTGTTTTTTTCATGAAACACACTCGGTGTCATTGCATGTGTGTTCCTCTAGACAAACCACATAAGGATCCACCGGTGTCACTGCATGTCTGTTCTTTTCATGAACCACATAAGGATCCACCAGTGTCATTGAATGTGTGTTCTTCTCATGAACCACACATGGATCCACCAGTGTTATTGCATGTCTGTTCTTTTCATGAATCATAGCAAGAGTCATTGCATGTTTGTTACTTCCATAAACCACACATGGATCCATCATTGCATGTCTGTTCTTTTCATGAACCACACCCAGTGTCATTGCATGTCAGTTCTTTTCATGAACCACATAAGGATCCACCAGCGTCATTGCATGTCTGTTCTTTTCACAAACCACATGCAGTGTCATTGTATTTCTATTCTTTTCATGAACCACACCCAGTGTCATTGTTTGTGTGTTCCTCTAGACAAACCACATAAGGATCCACCGGTGTCACTGCACGTCTGTTCTTTTCATGAACCACATAAGGATCCACCAGTGTCATTGGATGTGTGTTCTTTTCATGAACCACACCTAGTGGCATTGCATGTCAGTTCTTTTCATGAACCACATAAGGATCCACCAGTGTCATTGCATGTCTGTTCTTCTCACAAACCACATAAGGATCCACCAGTGTCATTGCATGTCTGTTCTTTTCATGAACCACACCAGTGTCATTGCATGTGTGTTCCTCTAGACAAACCACATAAGTCATTGCATGTCTATTCTTTTCATGAACCACACCTGGTGTCATTGCATGTGTGTTTCTCTAGACAAACCACATAAGGATCAACCGGTGTCACTGCATGTCTGTTTTTTCATGCACCACATAAGGATCCACTAGTGTCATTGGATGTGTGATCTTCTCATGAATGACACATGGATCCACCGGTGTCATTGCATGTATGTTCTTTTCACGAATCACAGCTAGAGTCATTGCATGTCTGTTACTTCCATAAACCACACTTGGATCCACCGGTGTCATTGCATGTCTGTTCTTTTCATGAACCACACCCAGTGTCATTGCATGTCAATTCTTTTCATGAACCACATAAGGATCCACCCTGTCATTGCATGTCTGTTCTTTTCACAAACCACATGCAGTGTCATTACATGTCTGTTCTTTTCATGAACCACACTCAGTGTCATTGCATGTGTGTTCCTCTAGACAAACCACATAAGGATCCACCAGTGTCACTGCATGTCTGTTCTTTTCATGAACCACATAAGGATCCACCAGTGTCATTGGATGTGTGTTCTTTTCATGAACCACACCCAGTGTCATTGCATGTCAGTTCTTTTCATGAACCACATAAGGATCCACCAGTGTTATTGCATGTCTGTTCTTCTCACAGACCACATAAGGATCCACCGGTGTCATTGCATGTCTGTTCTTTTCATGAACCACACCCAGTGTCATTGCATGTGTGTTCCTCTAGACAAACCACATAAGTCATTGCATGTCTGTTCTTTTCATGAACCACACTCGGTGTCATTGCATGTGTGTTCCTCTAGACAAACCACATAAGGATCCACTGGTGTCACTACATGTTTGTTATTTTCATGAACCACATAAGGATCCACCAGTGTCATTGGATGTGTGTTCTTCTCATGAACCACACATGGATCCGCCAGTGTCATTGCTTGTCTGTTCTTTTCATGATTCATAGCTAGAGTCATTGCATGTCTGTTACTTCGATAAACCACACATGGATCCACCAGTGTCATTGCATGTATGTTCTTTTCATGAACCACACCTAGTGTCATTGCATGTGTGTTCCTCTAGACAAACCACATATGGATCCACCAGTGTCATTGCATGTCTGTTCTTTTCATGAACCACATCTAGAGTCTACTAGTGTCATTGGATGTGTGTTCTTCTCATGAACCACACATGGATCCACCAGTGTCATTGCATGTCTGTTCTTTTCATGAATCACAGCTAGAGTCATTGCATGTCTGTTACTTCCATAACCCACATATGGAGCCACCTAGTGTGATTGCATGTGTGTTGTTTTCACAAACCACACATGGATACACCAGTGTCATTGCATGGGTGGCCGTTAGACCGAGTCTTCTAGAAGGCACGCCCTAACATAGTTGTTCTGCTTGACGATTGTTACATACCGTTCGATCGGGGCGCTTGGACGATTGGGATGGTCTTCGTGAGAGCGATCCGCGAGTAGGCTGTTATGCGGCATGATTGGCCACGCTTGCTCTGGACAAACTGGTAACACCGGGCGCTCCCCTGTTGCGAGTGTCACGTCTCACGAGTTCAGTGGGCCACATCCTAGTGTCACGTCCCCATTACTTCTCTTCCTCCCCGTACTTCTCTTCCTTCCCCTCGAAGCCACTTTCCCCCACTTCACTCCCATCCTGCCGTAGCCACAAGATGACGGCGCCTCCATCCCAATCCCCTCTCCGGCAGCCACCCCCTCCCCTCTCGCCATGGGTTCAAGGGGAGACGGCGGGGAAACGCGCCGTGACGATAGGGACGGTGATTTCGATGTGAGTCGTCTCATCTCTATTTCTATCATCTGTGGCCAGTTATCTATTTTTTGAGCTAGATCTAATCTGTTTACTCATGCGCGTATGATGTGTTAGGCTAACCAGACGATGTATGACTCCGACTATCATGGTTTAGCGGATGAAGACAGTCCTCTGCTATGTAAACATGGATATGTGCCTGCTAAATTTGTAGCATTCGAAGGACGAAACGTAGGCAGGAGGTTTCTACGGTGTCAAGGACATCGTGCAATGATGCAAGGCGGAAGTTGCGGTGTTGTCAAATGGGTAGATCTAGAGTGGCCCAAATCGACGCAGAAAACGCTGGACAAACTATGGGAAATGACTGTTGAGTTGAAAGAATCCGTATTCAGCTCACTTCTTGACAGTGTTGAGATGAAGCTATGGGAACCAGTTGACATGACCAAGCATAAGCGAGATCTTAGGTGGGTGCAAGACAAGGTTAGCAATGTCGAGAAGGAGAGGGACACGGCGTTGGCCCTGAAGGCTAAAGCAGAGCAAGAACTGACTCAAGCAAGGAATGATCTCCACCAGGCCAAAGTCCTGCAGTTCGCAACTACGAGTATTGACAAGTGCATGAGGAAAAATGCAGAGAAACAATTGAAGTTGTGCAAGGAAGATGCTAAAAGGATGGAGCAGGCGATTCGATCCTTGCTCTCGTGGGAAGATGCGCATCGGGCTAAGATTAGGAAGATCAAGGAGATGTGTGATAACTAGTTCTATTTAGCTTAAGCTCCGTGCCTTTTTAAGTTGTAATAGTTGTACTTGTTGACCTAGCGGTCTGAACTATTGGTCCCGGAGTCCAGAGAGGAAAAAACTGCTCTCCCGTTAGTCTGACCCCGCATTACTTCTTTTGTCTGACCAATGCCCCTTGGATATTTCGCCTGTCGCTTCGTCGTCATCGTGTACAAATAGGAGGCGCCACAACGCGTCGCTTCATCGTCCTCTCCAATCTCCACCGCGCCATCGCTTCGTCGTCCATCCCCTCGCTCCCTCTCCAATCTCCACCGCGCCGCCATGGAGATGCCCAATCTAAACTTCTACGAGGCGGTGATGGTCGTGAACTTCGACATCCTCGTGCCGCTAGCCGCGGCGGTGCCCCACGGATGGTGCATCAGCTCTACGGGGGTGCCGGTGGCTCCGCTCCTTGGCCGAGCCGAGATGGAGAGCGAAATCGCGACGCGCCACCGCCAGATGCCCGCGTGGAAGAGGGCACTGCCCCGGTATGCGGCAGCCAGCCCGTACTGGCCGGCGCTGTTCAAGAAGGAGCGGAAGGCCAAGATTGGCAGCCGCATCGTTGACGGGCGCGTGTTGCACCGGGATCTCCACAACCGAGAAGGGCGGGAGAGGTTCTGGTCCATCCCTAGACGGACCAAGTACACCGTCATCACCGCCGCTCGTCGCTAAGAGGTGCTCCGTCTCGCAAACAATGCGGACATCGTGGAGGTTCCGTCCGACAGCGACGAGGAAGCTGGCGACTCGGAGGACAGTGACAGCGGAAGTGAAATTGTTGACTAGTGGTTGAATTAATGTAGGATGTGAAATCACACCTTTATTTAGAAGAATTTGTGGTTGAATTAATTAAATGCCTCGATTTAGATCTTTGTCTCGATTAATTTGTGGAAGAATTTCTGATTTAGATCAATTTCTGCCTCGATTTAGATCTCTGTCCCAGATTGGGAACGTGACCGTGGGCCAAAGACACATTTTCTACTAGTGTATTATGACATTGGTGGTTTGTTTAAACGTAATCTACATGGATTGTGTCGCATGTAAATGGCACAACCATAATTTATAAAGTGGAAGCACGTACACCCGGTTACTGGAGATCCGGGAGCTTCGCCAGATGCAGGGGATGCAGGAGCAGAGAGGCGGTGAGATAGATGGGCTCAATATTAGGCCAGAAAGTGGTACCGATTTCCTCCTCATCTGGGCATTATAGGTGAGAACATTACTGTTTATGTTGCCACGTCGTTGTGCTGCATCTGAAATAAGTCGCTGCTTCATGGAGTGTGGCAGCTTAAATAATTTATTTCTGTGCCACTTACATTCCATCGTATTTGGAGACCTCCTGCCCCTCAGCAATCGTGGAACTGGTGCTGCGTGTTTTCAGATAGCAGTGGCACAATCACAATTTCGGATTCAACTACTGACCCAGGTGTTTCCAAACCCTGAGTCGCGGTAAATTTTACTCAGAGAATGTGGGTAGATTGTTTCGCCTAGCAACATGCCACACACAAAGCTCTAGAATTTAACATAATTACATATATATGTTCAAGTTCAACACATTACTATGCATCTTCATTGCCAGCAGCCTTCTTCCGTAGCCCAGGTGCCAAGCCTTCACGTCCACTGGCTTCTTCATTTCCTGCCTTCTTCCTCTTCCTCGGTGCCAATTTTCTTAGCTTCACGTACTCTGCATCGTCGGGACAATGGGCACCAGAATCGTGTCTAGCATCATCTTTCCACTCGTTTTTAATTTCTTCGGGCAGCAAAATGACATCTTTCCACTCGTTTTTAATTTCTTTGGGCAGCAAAATGACTGACCCGGCAGTCATGTTTCTAACCTTGCGGCGCTTCCTATCAAAGAAACAAGACTGTTGCATAACTACCCAATATCTACAGAGTAAATAAAACAAAAATTACAATTCAGCACAAACATGCAAACCCCAAGAGACCTTTGCTTACCAGGAGCTAATTGGGTTCGAGCAACCATCCTGTCCAAGAATAGAAGGGCGACTCCCAGTTGCAGCAGCTTCCACATCCAGTACATCACATTTCAGCTCAAACATGGCAGCCGAAGTATACCTTTTCATCAACCCAATTAGCTGACTGTCACACGTTATAGGAACCATGATGCCACGTTTATCCATGAAGCTGAACTTTGCAGTCTGCTTCGGCCATAATTCAACATGATTACGCAGGGCAGCAACCATACCAGATATAGTGCAGATCTGCGCAGGCGCTTCTTCCATCGTGAAACAATGGTGTCCATACCACTTACCCTTAGAGTCGTACCTATAGAGGACTATCGTAACTAGGTAAAAGGGTCCGTGCAGATCCCACTTGACAGAAAATTGTGGACAAAATATGTTTGTCAGCGTTGGGCTAACAAACAATTTGAGGTTCAGTAGCCAGCTAGCAGTTATAATTAGTGCGAATAGCAAAAGGAAGGGTAGCTCACCCGCTTGTAGCTAGGACTTCTTTTTCCTTGATAGTAGCACAGAATCAACAGTTGGTGCGCACGATCCGCGCGACAACTCTGACAACCAATCAGGAGTAGAAGACAGGGTGAGCACAATTTTGGGCTTCTACGAAAGATAGAGAGAGGGGAGGCAAAACTAAGTAGTACCACATAAAACCAAGGGCAAAACTGAGTAGTATAAAAATGGAAGGTGTCTTGTAGAATGAAATACATCGTGGAATACATCAAATTATGCCAAGATAGATCCACTAGAGTTCATTGCATGTCTGTTACTTCCATAAACCACGCATGGATCCACCGGTGTCATTGCATGTCTATTCTTTTCATGAACCACGCCCAGTGTCATTGCATGTTAGTTCTTTTCATGAACCACATAAGGATCCACCAGTGTCATTGCATGTCTGTTCTTTTCACAAACCACATGCAGTGTCATTGCATGTCTGTTCTTTTCATGAAGCACACCCTGTGTCATTGCATGTGTGTTCCTCTAGAAAACCACATAAGGATCCACCGGTGTCACTGCATGTCTGTTCTTTTCATGAACCACATAAGGATCCACCAGTGTCATTGGATGTGTGTTCTTTTCATGAACCACACCCAGTGGCATTGCATGTCTGTTCTTTTCATGAACCACACCCAGTGTCATTGCATGTGTGTTCTTCTAAACAAACCACATAAGTCATTGCATGTATGTTCTTTTCATGAACCACACCCAGTGGCATTGCATGTCAGTTCTTTTCAAGAACCACATAAGGATCCACCCGTGTCATTGCATGTATGTTCTTTTCACAAACCTCATGCAGTGTCATTGCATGTCTACTCTTTTCATGAACCACACCCGGCATCATGGCATGTGTGTATCTCTAGACAAACCACATAAGGATCCACCAGTGTCACTCCATGTCTGTTCTTTTCATGAACCACATAAGGATCCACCAGTGTCATTAGATGTGTGTTCTTTTCATGAACCACACCCAGTGTCATTGCATGTCAGTTCTTTTCATGAACCACATAAGGATCCACTAGTGTCATTGCATGTCTGTTCTTCTCACAAACCACATAAGGATCCACCAGTGTCATGGCATGTCTGTTCTTTTCATGAACCACACCCAGTGTCATTGAATGTGTGTTCCTTTAGACAAACCACATAAGTAATTGCATGTCTGTTCTTTTCATGAACCACA
Organism: Avena eriantha; assembly: GCA_910589775.1. Classification (NCBI taxonomy): domain Eukaryota; kingdom Viridiplantae; phylum Streptophyta; class Magnoliopsida; order Poales; family Poaceae; genus Avena; species Avena eriantha. The sequence continues at coordinate 471,266,125 of OU342745.1, forward strand.
CTTGGTGTCATTGCATGTGTGTTCCTCTAGACAAACAACATAAGGATCCACCGGTGTCACTGCATGTCTGTTCTTTTCATGAACCACATAAGGATCCACCATTGTCATTAGATGTGTGTTCTTCTCATGAACCACACATGGATCCACCAGTGTCATTGCATGTCTGTTCTTTTCATGATTCACAGCTAGAGTCATTACATGTCTATTCTTCTCACAAACCCCATAAGGATCCACCAGTGTCATTGCATGTCTGTTCTTTTCATGAACCACACCCAGTGTCATTGCATGTTAGTTCTTTTCATGAACCACATAAGGATCCACCAGTGTCATTGCATGTCTGTTCTTTTCACAAACCACATGCAGTGTCATTGCATGTCTACTCTTTTCATGAACTACACCCGGTGTCATTGCATGTGTGTTCCTCTCGACAAACCACATAAGGATCCACCGGTGTCACTGCATGTCTGTTCTTTTCTTGAACCACACAAGGATCCACAAGTGTCATGGGATGTGTGTTCTTTTCATGAACCACACCTAGTGGCATTGCATGTCAGTTCTTTTCATGAACCACATAAGGATCCACCAGTGTCATTGCATGTCTGTTCTTATCACAAACCACATAAGGATCCACCAGTGTCATTGCATGTCTGTTCTTTTCATGAACCACACCCAGTGTCATTGCATGTTTGTTCTTCTAAACAAACCACATGAGTCATTGCATGTCTGTTCTTTTCATGAACAACACCTGGTGTCATTGCATGTGTGTTCCTCTAGACAAACCACATAAGGATCCACCGGTGTCACTTCATGTCTGTTTTTTTCATGAACCACATAAGGATCCACCTATGTCATTGGATGTGTGTTCTTCTCATGAACCACACCCATTGTCATTGCATGTCAGTTCTTTTCATGAAACACATAAGGATCCACCAGTGTCATTGTATGTCTATTCTTCTCAAAAACCACATAAGGATCCACTAGTGTCATTGCATGTCTGTTCTTTTCATGAACCACACCCAGTGTCATTGCATGTGTGTTCCTCTAGACAAACCACATAAGTCATTGCATGTCTGTTCTTTTCATAAACCACACCCGGTGTCATTGCATGTGTGTTCCTCTAGACAAACCACATAAGGATCCACTTGTGTCACTCCATGTTTGTTCTTTTCTTGAACCACATAAGGATCCACCAGTGTCATTGGATGTGTGTTCTTTTCATGAACCACACCCAGTGTCATTGCATATCAGTTCTTTTCATGAAGCACATAAGGATTTACCTGTGTCATTGCATGTCTGTTCTTCTCGCAAACAACATAAGGATCCACCAGTGTCATTGCATGTCTGTTCTTTTCATGAACCACACCAAGTGTCATTGCATGTGTGTTATTCTAAACAAACCACATAAGTCATTGCATGTCTGTTCTTTTCATGAACCACACCCGGTGTCATTGCATGTGTGTTCCTCTAGACAAACCACATAAGGATCCATCGGTGTCACTAAATGTCTGTTCTGTTCATGAACCACATAAGGATCCACCAGTGTCATTGGATGTGTGTTCTTCTCATGAACCACACCTAGTGTCATTGCATCTCGGTTCTTTTCATGAACCCCACATGGATCCACCAGTGTCATTGCATGTCTGTTCTTCTCATAAAGCACATAAGGATCCACCAGTGTCATTGCATGTCTGTTCTTTTCATGAATCACAGCTAGAGTCATTGCATGTGTGTTCCTCTAGACAAACCACATAAGTCATTGCATGGCTGTTCTTTTCATGAACCACACCCGGTGTCATTGCATGTGTGTTCCTCTAGACAAACCACATAAGGATCCACCGGTGTCACTTCATGTATGTTCTTTTCATGAACCAAATAAGGATCCACCAGTGTCATTGGATGTGTGTTCTTCTCATGAACCACACCCAGTGTCATTGCATGTCAGTTTTTTTCATGAACCACATAAGGATCCACCAGTGTTATTGCATGTCTGTTCTTCTCACAAACCACATAAGGATCCACCAGTGTCATTGCATGTATGTTCTTTTCATGAACCACACCCAGTGTCATGGCATGTGTGTTCCTCTAGACAAACCACATAAGGATCCACCGGTGTCACTACATGTGTGTTCTTTTCATGAACCACATAAGGATCCACCGGTGTCATTGGATGTGTGTTCTTTTCATGAACCACACCCAGTGTCATTGCATGTCAGTTCTTTTCATGAACCACATAAGGATCCACCAGTGTTATTCCATGTCTGTTCTTCTCACAAACCACATAAGGATCCACTGGTGTCATTGCATGTCTGTTCTTTTCATGAACCACACCCAGTGTCATTGCATGTGTGTTCCTCTAGACAAACCACATAAGTCATTGCATGTCTGTTCTTTTCATGAACCGCACCCGGTGTCATTGCATGTGTGTTCCTCTAGACAAACCACATAAGGATCCACCGATGTCATTGCATGTCTATTCTTTTCATGAACCACATAAGGATCCACCAGTGTCATTGGATGTGTGTTCTTCTCATGAACCACACATGGATCCGTCGGTGTCATTGCATGTCTATTCTTTTCATGAATCACAGCTAGAGTCATTGCATGTCTGTTACTTCCATAAACCACACATGGATCCACCAGTGTCACTGCATGTCTATTATTTTCATGAACCACACCTAGTGTCATTGCATGTCAGTTCTTTTCGTGAACCACATAAGGATCCACCAGTGTCATTGCATGTCTGTTCTTTTCACAAACCACATGCAGTGTCATTGCATGTCTATTCTTTTCATGAACCACACCCGGTGTCATGGCATGTGTGTTCCTCTAGACAAACCACATAAGGTTCCACCGGTGTCACTGCATGTCTGTTCTTTTCATGAACCACATAAGGATCCACCTGTGTCATTGGATGTGTGTTCTTTTCATGAACCACACCCAGTGTCATTGCATGTCAGTTCTTTTCATGAACCACATAAGGATCCACCAGTGTTATTGCATGTCTGTTCTTCTCACAAACCACATAAGGATCCACCAGTGTCATTGCATGTATGTTCTTTTCATGAACCACACCTAGTGTCATTGCATGTGTGTTCCTTTAGACAAACCACATGAGTCATTGCATGTCTGTTTTTTTCATGAAACACACTCGGTGTCATTGCATGTGTGTTCCTCTAGACAAACCACATAAGGATCCACCGGTGTCACTGCATGTCTGTTCTTTTCATGAACCACATAAGGATCCACCAGTGTCATTGAATGTGTGTTCTTCTCATGAACCACACATGGATCCACCAGTGTTATTGCATGTCTGTTCTTTTCATGAATCATAGCAAGAGTCATTGCATGTTTGTTACTTCCATAAACCACACATGGATCCATCATTGCATGTCTGTTCTTTTCATGAACCACACCCAGTGTCATTGCATGTCAGTTCTTTTCATGAACCACATAAGGATCCACCAGCGTCATTGCATGTCTGTTCTTTTCACAAACCACATGCAGTGTCATTGTATTTCTATTCTTTTCATGAACCACACCCAGTGTCATTGTTTGTGTGTTCCTCTAGACAAACCACATAAGGATCCACCGGTGTCACTGCACGTCTGTTCTTTTCATGAACCACATAAGGATCCACCAGTGTCATTGGATGTGTGTTCTTTTCATGAACCACACCTAGTGGCATTGCATGTCAGTTCTTTTCATGAACCACATAAGGATCCACCAGTGTCATTGCATGTCTGTTCTTCTCACAAACCACATAAGGATCCACCAGTGTCATTGCATGTCTGTTCTTTTCATGAACCACACCAGTGTCATTGCATGTGTGTTCCTCTAGACAAACCACATAAGTCATTGCATGTCTATTCTTTTCATGAACCACACCTGGTGTCATTGCATGTGTGTTTCTCTAGACAAACCACATAAGGATCAACCGGTGTCACTGCATGTCTGTTTTTTCATGCACCACATAAGGATCCACTAGTGTCATTGGATGTGTGATCTTCTCATGAATGACACATGGATCCACCGGTGTCATTGCATGTATGTTCTTTTCACGAATCACAGCTAGAGTCATTGCATGTCTGTTACTTCCATAAACCACACTTGGATCCACCGGTGTCATTGCATGTCTGTTCTTTTCATGAACCACACCCAGTGTCATTGCATGTCAATTCTTTTCATGAACCACATAAGGATCCACCCTGTCATTGCATGTCTGTTCTTTTCACAAACCACATGCAGTGTCATTACATGTCTGTTCTTTTCATGAACCACACTCAGTGTCATTGCATGTGTGTTCCTCTAGACAAACCACATAAGGATCCACCAGTGTCACTGCATGTCTGTTCTTTTCATGAACCACATAAGGATCCACCAGTGTCATTGGATGTGTGTTCTTTTCATGAACCACACCCAGTGTCATTGCATGTCAGTTCTTTTCATGAACCACATAAGGATCCACCAGTGTTATTGCATGTCTGTTCTTCTCACAGACCACATAAGGATCCACCGGTGTCATTGCATGTCTGTTCTTTTCATGAACCACACCCAGTGTCATTGCATGTGTGTTCCTCTAGACAAACCACATAAGTCATTGCATGTCTGTTCTTTTCATGAACCACACTCGGTGTCATTGCATGTGTGTTCCTCTAGACAAACCACATAAGGATCCACTGGTGTCACTACATGTTTGTTATTTTCATGAACCACATAAGGATCCACCAGTGTCATTGGATGTGTGTTCTTCTCATGAACCACACATGGATCCGCCAGTGTCATTGCTTGTCTGTTCTTTTCATGATTCATAGCTAGAGTCATTGCATGTCTGTTACTTCGATAAACCACACATGGATCCACCAGTGTCATTGCATGTATGTTCTTTTCATGAACCACACCTAGTGTCATTGCATGTGTGTTCCTCTAGACAAACCACATATGGATCCACCAGTGTCATTGCATGTCTGTTCTTTTCATGAACCACATCTAGAGTCTACTAGTGTCATTGGATGTGTGTTCTTCTCATGAACCACACATGGATCCACCAGTGTCATTGCATGTCTGTTCTTTTCATGAATCACAGCTAGAGTCATTGCATGTCTGTTACTTCCATAACCCACATATGGAGCCACCTAGTGTGATTGCATGTGTGTTGTTTTCACAAACCACACATGGATACACCAGTGTCATTGCATGGGTGGCCGTTAGACCGAGTCTTCTAGAAGGCACGCCCTAACATAGTTGTTCTGCTTGACGATTGTTACATACCGTTCGATCGGGGCGCTTGGACGATTGGGATGGTCTTCGTGAGAGCGATCCGCGAGTAGGCTGTTATGCGGCATGATTGGCCACGCTTGCTCTGGACAAACTGGTAACACCGGGCGCTCCCCTGTTGCGAGTGTCACGTCTCACGAGTTCAGTGGGCCACATCCTAGTGTCACGTCCCCATTACTTCTCTTCCTCCCCGTACTTCTCTTCCTTCCCCTCGAAGCCACTTTCCCCCACTTCACTCCCATCCTGCCGTAGCCACAAGATGACGGCGCCTCCATCCCAATCCCCTCTCCGGCAGCCACCCCCTCCCCTCTCGCCATGGGTTCAAGGGGAGACGGCGGGGAAACGCGCCGTGACGATAGGGACGGTGATTTCGATGTGAGTCGTCTCATCTCTATTTCTATCATCTGTGGCCAGTTATCTATTTTTTGAGCTAGATCTAATCTGTTTACTCATGCGCGTATGATGTGTTAGGCTAACCAGACGATGTATGACTCCGACTATCATGGTTTAGCGGATGAAGACAGTCCTCTGCTATGTAAACATGGATATGTGCCCGCTAAATTTGTAGCATTCGAAGGACGAAACGTAGGCAGGAGGTTTCTACGGTGTCAAGGACATCGTGCAATGATGCAAGGCGGAAGTTGCGGTGTTGTCAAATGGGTAGATCTAGAGTGGCCCAAATCGATGCAGAAAACGCTGGACAAACTATGGGAAATGACTGTTGAGTTGAAAGAATCCGTATTCAGCTCACTTCTTGACAGTGTTGAGATGAAGCTATGGGAACCAGTTGACATGACCAAGCATAAGCGAGATCTTAGGTGGGTGCAAGACAAGGTTAGCAATGTCGAGAAGGAGAGGGACGCGGCGTTGGCCCTGAAGGCTAAAGCAGAGCAAGAACTGACTCAAGCAAGGAATGATCTCCACCAGGCCAAAGTCCTGCAGTTCGCAACTACGAGTATTGACAAGTGCATGAGGAAAAATGCAGAGAAACAATTGAAGTTGTGCAAGGAAGATGCTAAAAGGATGGAGCAGGCGATTCGATCCTTGCTCTCGTGGGAAGATGCGCATCGGGCTAAGATTAGGAAGATCAAGGAGATGTGTGATAACTAGTTCTATTTAGCTTAAGCTCCGTGCCTTTTTAAGTTGTAATAGTTGTACTTGTTGACCTAGCGGTCTGAACTATTGGTCCCGGAGTCCAGAGAGGAAAAAACTGCTCTCCCGTTAGTCTGACCCCGCATTACTTCTTTTGTCTGACCAATGCCCCTTGGATATTTCGCCTGTCGCTTCGTCGTCATCGTGTACAAATAGGAGGCGCCACAACGCGTCGCTTCATCGTCCTCTCCAATCTCCACCGCGCCATCGCTTCGTCGTCCATCCCCTCGCTCCCTCTCCAATCTCCACCGCGCCGCCATGGAGATGCCCAATCTAAACTTCTACGAGGCGGTGATGGTCGTGAACTTCGACATCCTCGTGCCGCTAGCCGCGGCGGTGCCCCACGGATGGTGCATCAGCTCTACGGGGGTGCCGGTGGCTCCGCTCCTTGGCCGAGCCGAGATGGAGAGCGAAATCGCGACGCGCCACCGCCAGATGCCCGCGTGGAAGAGGGCACTGCCCCGGTATGCGGCAGCCAGCCCGTACTGGCCGGCGCTGTTCAAGAAGGAGCGGAAGGCCAAGATTGGCAGCCGCATCGTTGACGGGCGCGTGTTGCACCGGGATCTCCACAACCGAGAAGGGCGGGAGAGGTTCTGGTCCATCCCTAGACGGACCAAGTACACCGCCATCACCGCCGCTCGTCGCTAAGAGGTGCTCCGTCTCGCAAACAATGCGGACATCGTGGAGGTTCCGTCCGACAGCGACGAGGAAGCTGGTGACTCGGAGGACAGTGACAGCGGAAGTGAAATTGTTGACTAGTGGTTGAATTAATGTAGGATGTGAAATCACACCTTTATTTAGAAGAATTTGTGGTTGAATTAATTAAATGCCTCGATTTAGATCTTTGTCTCGATTAATTTGTGGAAGAATTTCTGATTTAGATCAATTTCTGCCTCGATTTAGATCTCTGTCCCAGATTGGGAACGTGACCGTGGGCCAAAGACACATTTTCTACTAGTGTATTATGACATTGGTGGTTTGTTTAAACGTAATCTACATGGATTGTGTCGCATGTAAATGGCACAACCATAATTTATAAAGTGGAAGCACGTACACCCGGTTACTGGAGATCCGGGAGCTTCGCCAGATGCAGGGGATGCAGGAGCAGAGAGGCGGTGAGATAGATGGGCTCAATATTAGGCCAGAAAGTGGTATCGATTTCCTCCTCATCTGGGCATTATAGGTGAGAACATTACTGTTTATGTTGCCACGTCGTTGTGCTGCATCTGAAATAAGTCGCTGCTTCATGGAGTGTGGCAGCTTAAATAATTTATTTCTGTGCCACTTACATTCCATCGTATTTGGAGACCTCCTGCCCCTCAGCAATCGTGGAACTGGTGCTGCGTGTTTTCAGATAGCAGTGGCACAATCACAATTTCGGATTCAACTACTGACCCAGGTGTTTCCAAACCCTGAGTCGCGGTAAATTTTACTCAGAGAATGTGGGTAGATTGTTTCGCCTAGCAACATGCCACACACAAAGCTCTAGAATTTAACATAATTACATATATATGTTCAAGTTCAACACATTACTATGCATCTTCATTGCCAGCAGCCTTCTTCCGTAGCCCAGGTGCCAAGCCTTCACGTCCACTGGCTTCTTCATTTCCTGCCTTCTTCCTCTTCCTCGGTGCCAATTTTCTTAGCTTCACGTACTCTGCATCGTCGGGACAATGGGCACCAGAATCGTGTCTAGCATCATCTTTCCACTCGTTTTTAATTTCTTCGGGCAGCAAAATGACATCTTTCCACTAGTTTTTAATTTCTTTGGGCAGCAAAATGACTGACCCGGCAGTCATATTTCTAACCTTGCGGCGCTTCCTATCAAAGAAACAAGACTGTTGCATAACTACCCAATATCTACAGAGTAAATAAAACAAAAATTACAATCCAGCACAAACATGCAAACCCCAAGAGACCTTTGCTTACCAGGAGCTAATTGGGTTCGAGCAACCATCCTGTCCAAGAATAGAAGGGCGACTCCCAGTTGCAGCAGCTTCCACATCCAGTACATCACATTTCAGCTCAAACATGGCAGCCGAAGTATACCTTTTCATCAACCCAATTAGCTGACTGTCACACGTTATAGGAACCATGATGCCACGTTTATCCATGAAGCTGAACTTTGCAGTCTGCTTTGGCCATAATTCAACATGATTACGCAGAGCAGCAACCATACCAGATATAGTGCAGATCTGCGCAGGCGCTTCTTCCATCGTGAAACAATGGTGTCCATACCACTTACCCTTAGAGTCGTACCTATAGAGGACTATCGTAACCAGGTAAAGGGGTCCGTGCAGATCCCACTTGACAGAAAATTGTGGACAAAATATGTTTGTCAGCGTTGGGCTAACAAACAATTTGAGGTTCAGTAGCCAGCTAGCAGTTATAATTAGTGCGAATAGCAAAAGGAAGGGTAGCTCACCCGCTTGTAGCCAGAACTTCTTTTTCCTTGATAGTAGGATCTGCCATCCTCCGAACTGCTCGGCTCGTCGGCGGTGGAGGCGGGCTAGAGCCTCGCAACGACGTCTACGGCATGCGACATTGGATCTCGGGATCAGTGACTGGGTGCAGCAACTGGGCGCAGCAACTTGGCGCCAGAAGTCAAATAACCGAAGGGATCGTCCTGCCTGGAGGGTGGATTTCGACGCCACCGGTGCTAGGGGAAAGCTGAGAATGGATTTGTGAAATTGGTCAACGCATCCAATCCACTTAGCTACTCAATTTTCCTAAGAGGTTGCCGTGTTGGCGCTCGCGTCACGGACAGATGACCAACATGGGTGTCCCGACCGTCTACTTCACGGGACAGTTTAACGGAATGTTTGAATTTGGCAGGGGTGAGATGAGTTTGCCTCGAAATGGCCCCTCTTAGTAGTTGGCGGCCCAACTTTTTGAAACGCGGTAATTTCAGGGAACTTAGGTACTGCCATGCGCTGGCCTGTGAACTTTGGTACCGCAGACGAACATGCCCGAAAGAGAGGGGGAAGAGGCATCTAGGGCTATGGTTCGCGAGGGAGAGAAGATAAGGGAGAGATCATGTGGCCGATGTGAGAGGAGGTGACACGGACGACGGTGCGGAGACGGCCACCTGCCCACTCCATCGGTGCGTCGAGAGAGAGCAAGGAGACGAAGGAGAAAGGAGAATAGTAGCAACGTCGGTAAGCGAAGGGGTATCAGGCTGGGGAGGAAGCAACGGGCCGGCTCACGAGGGAGGTGGTCGGACTACTGCTGGATGCAGGGTGGCTTGCTGGGTTGGGCTATCAAGTAGGTTTCTCTCTTTTAATCTTTTTTATTTCCTTTTTATATGTTTTATTTTTTTGTTTCAAATTCAAGTAAGCATCTGATTTCAAACCTTTTGAACTTTGCAGAAAATTTTGAACAGAGAATTTTAGAACAACAAATATAGGCAAGAGGGAAATAGAAGTAGATTGGAAGATGATGCCCACATAGGTTCAACTTGGGCATGGTACAAGAATGGAGATTAGGGTTTTATTAAAATGGACCAAAAAGCATTTGTAAAATAATGGGCCCTAGCAATGGGTCCTCTTTTGTAGAAAACAAAATATAGAGGTTATGAAAAGGGGAGAGGTATTGTGGTAGCAACAACATTGACAAGACAAAACAAATGCAAGGTTTGATATGATGCTCAAATGCAATGTGGCATGATGACACGAGCATGATATCTTGATGATGCACAAAACAAAACACCAAGCGATTTTCTAGTAGTGGTTTTACCTAGGGTGCTACAATTCGACACCACTAATAATGGATCTCGCCCTCGAGATCCGCCTCATTGTACGGGGAAGAAGGTCGACGTTCTGAATCTTCTCGCTTCGTGTAGATCCTCACGACACCTCTAACAATGATTCTTTTTCCGTCTTGAAATCGGTGACACCACCAACAAGTGTCGTTGCGCACGTCCGTTGAGAGAACACTCCAGAGAACAAAGGATGAAGGTAAAGGTCTCGAAAGGTAAGTCCACCTTTAACTTCTGTGGAAGGAGTGAGATTGTATTCATCCACCAATTCAATGTATAGAAGCGAATGATAAGAGTAGTGGTATGGTAGCGACTCCACCCCGCACTCAAAGCATTACTCTACACATGAATAGAAGAATTATGCAAACAACTCTCGGAATTCAGACTAAAGATCTTGATAAGCGATGTTTGGAAAGCTGTGGAAAACAAAGGAGTGATGCAGACTCTTCATTGGATCTGGCGTAGATGATGTCATCGCGTTGGAAACCATCGTAAGATATAAAGATTTTTTTAGTGATTTTTTGGTCCACTGAAAGGTACATAGAGGAAGATTCCTCAGATAGCATGAATACCGGATGTAGAAACACCGTTACAAGAAGAAGGAATCAAAACCCTGAAGGTACGATGGAAACCCAACCACGAGAAATCCTAGACTCGAAGAAAGGTAATAGAGTAGATTAAAACACGCAGAGGTAAGAGGAGAATAGCATAGGGGTAAGGAGTAAAAGCAGACCTAATTAGATCTATCCAAGCGATTTTACAAAATAGTTTTGACACTCTACATAGGGCGTGAGCTAGGTTATCCTACAGGTTGGACTAGTGGGGTATCGTGACTGCTGAGCTCTAATACCACTTTGTAACACCCTCGAATCAGCCATATGCAAGTTTTAGCGATTCCTGCCAAACCCGCATAGAAACGATTCAAAGGTGCCCACTAAACACTTGCGTGCAGGTGGAAAACAAAGTAATATTATTACACAATAGTCCATGATAGAACCCACAGAACATATATATACAACAACGACTGTGTGAGTTAAGAATACATATATACAGTACAAAGATCCATATCACCTTGAAAACGATACAACATCTGAGTACAGATAAGATGCAAATGGAGCTAAGAGCCCTGAAGAATAACCAATGGCGTCCATAACCCTGCCCAGGCCAAGCCAGAAGGGTAATCCTGCTAACGACGTCGATTTCAATCCTGCTAAAACAAAAGGGGTGTCAACAAAGGGCAAAGAAAAAGAGAGCAGTCAGTACTAAGGCCAGTACACGGCGAGTCTAGAATTCGGCGGCTCTTGCCTACATAGGTGTGGTGGACTAAAGTGGCAGCGAAGCATTCACTATACAACCTAAAGAGACTCGATACAACTGTCGACTATCAGAGAGAGGTAAGAAAGACCTATGCAGATCCACCTGATACTAACACCAAACATACCCATCCTGGTATTTCCCCCTCGAGACTAAACGAGGAAGTAATTCCGAGGAAACTCACACGATTGGCAGTTTTATTCATTCTTTCCATGGTGGTTATCCAACTTACTAGTCATATCAGATACAAGTCAAATTTATAACAGTAAACTTTAGTTATAGTTGTCTATGATCGGGAAACTGTGCTCCAAGTCGTCCATAACCATGGACACGGCTTTTCAAAAAAGATTTAACCCTGCAGGGGTGCACCAAAGTATCCACATGCACTTCCACCCTTTTTTACCAGATCAATTAACATAGACCCAGTGGTATGTCAGCGGGGCTTCGGACACGATGTGTTCCTAGACCCAAAGCAAGTACATGGGGGCCATCCCACTAAGCTACCCATAACAAAGTCGACTGGCTCCGAAGATGGACCCAGAGGTTGCGAGATCGGCCAAGAGATAGAGGCCATAGGTATAATCCTCAACATAACGACCCACATCCTAAACAGTACAATAGTAAACACTCATCGAGCAAGAGATAATAAACATGGCATAACATGGCATGAAAACTTCAAACTAGTTTGTGGCCCCCAATACAATACTTTGAAATTAGGTAATATGCCGATAGGGGTGCCCACACACCCCACATGTGGTTAGCACACTCAGTCTCGGAACATGTGTCAAAAACTCGGTTCCTAGGTGGACACAAGTGAGCGGGTAAAAAACAAATAACATCTATTACCCATCGGTGCCTCTGTATTATATCTATTTCCAACATTTTAATTGACAAGTTGTAATGAAAGCCATGATCATCTCCACCATTAAGCATTTGCCAACTCCCAACAATGGTGGAACATCGATGACGGGAAGTAGCACCTGAGAAAGCAACTACGAGTCGCAAGGACAATAGTTTATCAAACAATCAGGCAATAGGAGGTGTCCAAGACAATATAGGCCGCAGGGAATATAACTGGTGCGGAAACTAAAGCATCACAACACGGATAGCAATAGATCAACGGGAGGAAGTAAAGACTATAAATACAAAATAGGTAGAAAGGGGGAGAATGCTCGCCTGGGAAACATAGTCGATGATTCATTATCCACAGAACTTGTCGACACTCGCATCAACTCAACGTCCTAATCCGTGAAGAAGCAAAGCACTAAAAAGAACAATCGATGCAATAGTTACAACTAATGCGGAAGAAGTGGCATGATCATGATATGATGCAAGACATGGCAAGTTAATGATGCAAACCCTATTGAAAATATGTTATTTGCATAACACATAGATGATACAACATTAGTGAGCCATTATTAATATGAAATAATCATTTCCAATTTTATTCGTCATGTTTTCCTTGCATAAACGGTTCTAAATTTACAAGTCCTCTATGATGCATGATGCAATTACAAGTATGTAATACATAGTTGGAAAGGGCTCATCACGCTGATCGATCTAGACATATCATTTGTCGGATTCGGAATTACAGTTTCAAAGATATGAAATTATTAAGGAAAGGCCATTTAATAGTATTTAAATAATTTTTGAAATTTTAATTTTCTCAAAAATTATTTTAGACAGCATATTCATATTCCTAGCATTTGTCTGACCCAGAATCATATATCATTTGCATTATTTCGAAATATTTATTAGAAGTTGAGATTTAATAATTATTAAATCATTTATTAATACTCATAAAACATTTATTATTTTGCAATATTTAAAAAACAGAGGACAGTTTCATGTTTATAATTCAAGTGCAAACAAGTTTCATGTTTTAACTTTTGTCAAATTCGAATTTATTTGAAAGTTTTGACTTTAGTTGACATTTGACTTAGATTTGACTGAATTTCAAAAAGTACAAGGGCTTAAACATGATTAACAAACAAAACCCAAGGACAGTGTTGCAAAAACACCAGATCTGGATCTGGGAAGGTTTGCTCACCATGGGGGGTACTAGCTCGTGTGGCTGCCAGGTAGGGACATAACGAGGTGGCGGCCACGTGTGTAGGGTCGGTCAACACGACCGGAGTTGGATGACCACGACCGAACGGTGGTGCTCGCCGGTCGAGGATGGCATGTGCGGGAAGAAGAGGGCACCAAGGGGACCGTCTCTCCACGGGGGACCAGGATTGGGAGGCACGGAGACCACGGGGTGACCGGAGCATCACCGATGTGGGAGTGTTGTGGCGGCGGGACACAGGTCATTAGTGATCAAGCGAACCGGGGCAAGGAAAGATGGTGTCGAGGCTTGGAGATGGTTGGGCTCACTAGGAAGTCGAAGAGGTGGTCGGCAAAGACTGGGAGTCACGGCGGTGACCGAAATTGGTGGTTGAAGGACGGCCGCCAGAGAGAGGGAATTGGATGAGGTCGACGAATTCGAAAACGCTTGGGTAAGCCGATGGTGCTTCATGAGCTCAAGGCACATCTGCCAGTGCCCTCGACATGGACGGGGATAGCTCATAGCGTTGGGGCCATGGCGATGCTGCGAGGTGAGCGACGCGGCATCGCAGGTAAAGAGAGGGGGAAAAGAGGCAGTTGGGGCAAGGGTTCACGAGGGGGAGAAGATAAGGGCGAGGTCACACAGCTGGTGTGAGAGGAGATGACGTGGACGATGGCACGAAGACGGCCACCTGCCCGCTTCATCGGTGCGTCGAGAGAGAGCAAGGAGACAGAGGAGAAAGGAGAACAGTAACGACATCGGGAAGAGAAGGGTTATCGGGCTAGGGAGGAAGCAACGGGCCGACCCAGGAGGGAGGTGGCCGAACTACTGCTGGCTGTAGGGTGGCTTGCTGGGCTGGGCTGCTAAGTAGGTTTCTCTCTTTTAATCTTTTTTATTTCCTTTTTATATGTTTTATTTGTTTGTTTCAAATTCAAGTAAGCATCTGATTTCAAACCTTTTAAACTTTGCAGATAATTTTGAACAGAGAATTTTAGAATAATAGATATAGGCAAGAGGGAAATAGAAGTAGATGGGAAGATGATGCCGACATAGGTTCAAGTTGGGCATGGTACCAGAATGGAGATTAGGGTTTTATTAAAATGGAACAAAAAACATATGTAAAATAATGGGCCCTAGCTATGGATCCTCTTCTGTAGAAAACAAATATAGAGGGTATGAAAAGGGGGAGGTATTGTGATAGCAACAACATAAGCAAGACAAAACAAATGCAAGGTTTGATATGATGCTCAAATACAATATGGCATGATGACATGAGAATGACATCTTGATGATGCACAAAACAAAACACTAAGCGATTTTCTAGTAGTTGTTTTACCCGGGGTGCTACAGTAGCCAACGCCGCAGTCGAGGCCGTGGCAAACCTACCAGCGCTATCGTGAGAAGGTGGGAGCGTAGGAGGCGGTTGATGTTGTCCAGGGAGCTAGCGTGGAGGTTGTGTAACGTCCTCAAATTAGCCTTATGCAGATTTTAACGATTCCCACCAAACCCGTACATAAACGATTCAAAGACGCTCACCAAGCACTTGCGTGTAGGTGGAAAACAAAGAAATACCATTACACAACAATTCACGATGGAACCCACAAGAGACATATATGTACAATAATGACTTAGGGAGTCAAGAATACAAATATACATTATAAATATCCAAATCACATTGAAAGCGATACAACATCCAAGTACGAATAAGAATACAAATGGGACTAAGAGTTCTAAAGAATAACCAAAGTTGTCCATAACTCTTCCCAGGCCAAGCCGAAAGGGTAACCCTGCTAACACGATTGATCTCATACCTATCAAAGTCGGGCCAACGGTTGCTGACATAAAGGAGGGGAAAGCAAACGAGGGTAAGTACCGAGGCAAGTACTTAGCGATAGAACACTCCGTAGAAACAAAGGCAAATGTAAAGGTCTCAAAAGATAAGGCCACCTCTAACTTCCATAGAAGCAGTAGAAATTGCATTAGCTCACCATTTCAATGTAACAAGAGCGAATTATAAGAGTAGTGGTATGGTCATGAATCCATCCCGCACTCAAAGCATTACTTACATGAATAGGAGAATCGTGCAACCAAACTCTCGGAATTTATACTGAAGATCTTGATAAGTGGTGTTAATGAAGCTCCGTAAGGAATCAAAAATGTGATGTAGCTCTTCATCGGATCTGAAATAGATGATGTTGTCATGTTGGAAACCACCGGAATATATGAAAGAAATCGTATGAAAAGATAAAATGATTAGGTTTCGCAATGGTTCCATTGGCATGAACAACACATGCTCAAGGTACCCAACTTTACCAATGCCCATCCTTCTCATTTTTTTAACGATATAGATATCAAGGGGCAACATAAAAAAATAGTGTAATTCGATCAAATGAAAGGTACAACTAATCAGAGACTCATCAGATAGCACGAAACCCAGATGTAGAAATACTATTGCAAGAGGAAGGAGTTGACATCCTAAAGGTATGACAGAAACCTACCCAAGAGAAATCCTGGACTTGAAGATGGTAAGAGAGAATATTTACAACACGCAAAGGTAAGATGCGAATAGCATAGAGGTAAGGAGTAAAAGCAAAGCTACTCAGATCTATCCGACGGATTTTGCAAAATAGTTTTGACACTCTACATCGTCTGTTAGTTAGGTTATCCTATTGACTGGACTAGTGGGGTATCGGAAACCTTGGCTCTAAAACCACTTGTAATGCCCTCAAATCGGTCCTATGTAGATTTTAGCGATTCCTGCATAGAAACAATTCAAGGACGCCCACCAAGAACTCGCGTGTGGGTGGAAAACAAAATAATACCATTACACAACAGTTCACGGTGGAACCCATAAAAAATACAATTGTTGCGGGTTCCTTTGGGATTGAACCTTGGGTGGCCCGATCTTCATGGATTTGGGGGCTGAAGTGAGGGTAAACACGAGGAACACGATGAACGCCACATGAAAGATAAGTTAAAGATACAAACACACACAAACACACACCGTATGATTTGCTCCTATTGGTTCGAACAACCAATCCGTTAGAATCCTGAGGCAAAAGACCTTTTGATAGAATCACCGGAGGAGAGATTGGCAAGAAATTGGTAGAATCCAAATCAAGGAGAGAGTATCACCAAGAAGAATCCCAAAGGGAGAGACCAAGCAACTAATAGAATCCAAGCAATCTAGAATTAAGAATTAACAGAACATAGCCTTAGATAGTTTGACATGGTGTTGAATAAAAAATATGCTACCTTGACCAAACAAGATTATTAAGCTATCACAAAATAATTATAGCACATGAATTCACTTAATCCCTAGTGAGGTAACAAAAGGAACGTAAAAAACCATAGTAGATTTTGAATTTATTGTCACTGTTCAATCACTACCAGCATGTTATTACATCTAATACATACTCCCCCCACAGATGCTCTTGCATACAAGTTGGATCAAAATAAGTAGTCAAGAACAGGGTACATGATATGCATCTATCAGTACATCTTACACATTGATAGGTTCCAATATCATATATCAAATCATATAATAAATATCCACCACATAGAAATTACATATATGACCATAATCATGTTGGGCAGCTCATATGATATTAGATCTACGAAGATAGAAATAGATCAAGCTACTGCCACAAACCCATAGTACAGAGGCAGACTACTCCCTCTTCATCATGGTGATGATGTTGGAGATGTTGGAGAAGGTAGAGATCCCTCCAGCGGCGGCTCTAGCGGAGTTTCCCCCTCCAATCTTCATTGGTTTTGTCTCGGTTTTGGTGTTTCTGTGTATCTACGATGCCCTCCTTGAGGATGCGCTGTGTTTCTACCTCTGCTTTTAGGTAAAACCAAGTCCGTGGGCGAAATTTTGAAGCAAATCAGATGGCTGAGGGCCAAAAGGCACTAGGTGGCATGCTTAGTAGGGTAGGCCGCGCCACATGTGCTCTTTTGGGCCTCCAGGCCCCTCTCGGAGGTCCAAGCACTCCAGATCATCACTCTCCGCGAAATATTTTCTTTCTCAAAATCTTAGCTCCATTTAACTTCGTTTAGGTCCCTGAAAGATAAAAATACACAAAATAGAGTTTTCCCATCCTACAGAGATATGGCCAAAATAAAGAGATCATTGGTAAACCCCAAAAATCAATATAAAACATGGATATTACATTATATATGCTGCAAATATGTGGTAATATGTATTAATAAACTACAAAGTTCATGTATGCATTTTACATGCATCAGCCACCATCACCGGACCGGTGCATCGCTCCACCTTGGCGTTCAGCTCCGCTAGAAACGTTGGGGACCTCCTATGGTCTGTAGGTCCATAGACTATGATCACCTCCCACCCGAGGTTACACCTTTTATGCGTGAGCGACATGCTCACAAATTATTCACCATGGTCCATGTCCTCTACCTCGAAGGTATCCTCCTTTATGCCTAGGAAGATCCCACCCGAGTAGTTGTTTGTCGGCAACTAGTGCCAGATGAACTTATGGCGAATCAATCCCTGCAACTCAGGGATCGAGAAGTCCCGTCGAATCACCTCTTATAAGCCTACGATATCCACATCTTCTTCTCTCATATAGTATCTTACCTGTTGTCTCCGGCCATCATACCCAAACCCCCTGATGTTCCAAATGAATGCGAAGATAGGGCTATTTATTGGGAAACATCGCTATTGGTTGTCCCCTTACGAGGGACCGACCGGTCCCTACTAATCGTCGAGGGCCTAGACGTGGGCTTGGGAAGCCTCCCCCGCGTCCCCGCCTAGGGGAAGCTAGGAAGTACTCCCCGACCGCGGGGCGAGGAGGAATGCCTACACTAGACGTCGGGCCCTGTGGCCCTGTGTTGGTGGAAGCCTGGAGCACTTCCGACTTCTAACACTCCGCCTAAGCATGAGATGCCGCTAATGCCCTTTCATAGATCTCCTTCGCCTTAAGCGCTGCAATCTGCTCCAATCGGGGGTCCTCGCTCCCCACAGAAGACAACCCCGCTCTCTCTAGCAACAAGGTCCAAATGTTCCACAAGAACCTCTACCAGGACAAAAACCTAGACCCAGACGATGGAGAAACAACATGAGGGAGTAGGAGGGGATACTAGTCATACCTAGGTCTAGGTAGTGGGCGGCATCCCGCACCGCCGCCTACTCAAAGACGGCCAGCTCCCTCCAGTCAGGTCGTTCCCTAGCACGAGCAATTTGAGTGCTGGAACAAGACAGAGGTGGGGTGGGCTTGGGGCGACGGGAGGGAGGGGGCACGGGTCTTGATGCCAGCCTCGGGAGTGTCGGGGAAGACCAGGACTGGCTCCCCAACATGTGGGACATGCGTCGACGGGACCACAGCTGGTGACCTTAGGGGCGAGATGGGGTAGAGCCTAGGGAGAGGGTGTACCAGACTGTCCCGACGGAGCGTGGGGGGGGTCGGTGGCACCACCACCATCCCCTCGCTCGAGGAGTCCCTCGCCTCCTATGAGCAGTGGCATGACCCAACCTTCAGGGCAGCAAACTTGGAGATGCCGAGGTACTCCAGGCCCCCACTCAAGTTTGGGCCATAGGGTGCAAGGCCCAACTCCTCAACGACTAACGGGTTTGGATGTGAACATCGCAGGAAGTCGACGGGTGCCAGCATAGGGGCCACAACTGGCGCCTGGCTCAGTGTAGCAGAAAGGGTAGCCCCCCGTGGCCAAGGTTGGGGGACACTACAGGAGACGGAGGCGCGAAAGTGGTCGTTGTCATCCCCTAAATTCTTGCTCGACGAGTCCCCACCACCTATCTGTCCAGGGTCGCGGCGGTGCTCAGACAGGTCGGGGGACAGAGACTTAGAAACCTCCTGGTCCTGGTTTCGCTCCAACTCCACAGTAAGCGTGCTGCCCACCTTCCAAACGAAGAAGGGTGGGAGGCGCAGTCGAGCTGTGACGGGTCCGGTTACAGAAGCAACACACGTACCGGGCCCTGACCACTGAGAGAGCTCTCATCAATGCACACTAGCTTGCCAACTTCCTATGTGGTCAGCTTGAGGTACTTCTCCTTCCTTGCTTTCGTCGGGATCCCACTTATGCGCACCCACACATTAGACATGGAGGTGGTGGTGCACACATGACTTGCGGATGGATACCTTGATGTTGTACACCCGGAGAACAAGGTTGCAGATAGACACCTTGATCTTTTGATGTTTTTCGCTAACAATTAGTGTTGTTAAAAAACTCTTGTGCCATGGGGAAAACGACTATTGTAAGTAATCCCTTAAACCCGTATGTCAAAAACTGGTTGTAAGTTGTAACACCACGTTACACAGATCAGATCGGTGCTATCCAAGACCTCTGATTTTTCAAGGTACATAAAAGCTAATCTTAAAACAACCAGAATTTTTGAGCAGAGAGTTTCTGCATTTTTAATAAGAAGAGGTTCAACCCAATCTGTAAGAGAAAGTGTACTCGCAAATTTACAAAACACGATTTTTAGTGAAATGAATAGGCATACAATGCACAATCAAGGATTCCACGTAGCTAGGCTTGGTGCAGACACCCACACAAATGCTAGCGACAACCATGGTTCCGACTCTAGCACATAGAACAAGTCGTTGAATATCGGGGGTGAAAACCTCCTTCGTCATCCTCTTTACCCCACTTATTGTTATCTTGCCGGTTTCACCTTCCCGTTTCATGTTCATTCAATCCAACAATCAGACATTGTATGCTACCAGCAAAAGGATGTAGCTCTGGTCTGTCCTCTCTTTCGTAGGGGTACAGATCTTGTCCCCCATTCCACGAGTTAAACCAAGTCTCCGACAAACGGTTCACGACGCCGGTTGTTATTTGAAGGATGAAAATGCGACTATGATACGAAGAGAGGGAATAAAACGAGAAGATTGTAACGGATAAATGACATACCTCGGAGGAAGAGAAGACACGGAGTTTGTTATCGGCAAGACTACAGCACACCCTATTTGTATTTGTGGTGATTTTGTTGCTTCAGTCGGTAGAAGGAAATTGGGAACGCCTACCCCTCAGGCGCCTACTATTTCTCGGTCGACCATCTCGTGACTCACGTCTTGGTCCAAGTTTTGTGTCGTGGAGCTGATCCTAGAACATGTCCAGCTATTTTAGGCCCGTTGTGTGTTCCCTATTAGACCGATTTTTTAGCAGCCTGCATGTGCACACTAATTTGATATCTGGTTTTTATACATGTAGCCACTTGTGAAACTCAAAATGAAATTAGATAGTATACTAGGCAAACAAACAAAAAACCGAGTGACACCATGTGCAATTTAGAAACTCAGTTGCAACTCACATGTAACCGGGATAAATCGAGTTGCAACCCTTGTGCGACTGAAAAAACGAATGATAAGAAAATCTCAGT
This sequence comes from Avena eriantha, assembly GCA_910589775.1. Classification (NCBI taxonomy): domain Eukaryota; kingdom Viridiplantae; phylum Streptophyta; class Magnoliopsida; order Poales; family Poaceae; genus Avena; species Avena eriantha. The sequence goes on from OU342745.1 coordinate 471,287,035, forward strand.
TACAGCTCACCTATAACCGGAAAACCACAAGTTACAACACATGTGCAATTGAGAAAATCTCAGTTGCAACTCGCATGGAATGGACAAAACTCCACTTGCAACCAATGTGCGATTGAGAAAATCTCAGTTGCAACTCACATGCAACTGGATAGAACCCACTTGCAACCAATGTGCGACTGAGAAAACTCAGTTTCAACTTACGTGCAACTAGGAAAAACCCCAATTGCAATCAATGTGTAACTGAAAAAATCTTAATCTTGATACAACTCACGTGTAGCTGAAAAAACCCAATAGTTGCAATTAGCAAAATCTCACTTGCAACCCACATGCAACTCTGATAAATCTCAATTACAACTTACATGCAACTAGCCAAATCTCAGTTGCAACATACATGTACCACTCACTTGATAGCACAAATCATGAAGAAAATATAACAATATAGATTTTTACCTCAGTTGCAATCCACGTGCAACTCAAATGAAACTAACAGTTTATAATTTTTTGCTAGTTACAAGACAGTGCGACCGAGAAAAATGTAACACGTGCAACTCATACGCCAACATAAATCACCACTACAGCATCCGGTATTTTTCTCTCGGTTGCAACATATGTGCAACTAGGAGGGAAAGAGCTGTCTAATCACGAGAAAAATAAAAACAAGAAGCAACCTATGTGCAGCTAGGATAATTTTGCCCCTAAAAAAATTAAAAAGCAAAAGGACGAATTTTAAAAGGCAGAAAGGAAAATAAAAATGAACGACCCAATAAAAAAGTCTACATACATATTTTTAGGGGCAAAAGCCACACAGATAAATCGGTAGCCTACAGACACGTAAATGTTTGGCTCTGTTGAAAAAAAAACATGTTACCAGCACGGATCTTGATGCTAGAAAGAATGGAAGGCCAAAAAGTCCATGTTCACACACGGTCTCCGGTGACACAGATGCATGGTTACACGCATAAAACAACTTTACCAGCACGAATCTTGATGCTACATCCAACGGCAGCAAAGGTGACTGAGAAATAAGTATTTCTCAGACGCCTGAGAAATAGCAAAACCGAAGGAAATTCGTTATTAGAGAAAAAACTAGAAGTCACGTGGGCATTTGGTATGCCGGCACATGGCACAAGGCACAAGCCTAACTTAACGGTAACGGCGCGGCAATGGCCCGACGACCGTCGCTGACTTGACTTGGGCCCGGACATCAGGGCCCAGAGCCAGCTCACCTACGGCTCGGCTCGGATCGGCTCGGCTCACGCCAGCTGCGCCAGCAAAAACCTCGTGGCTCGTCTCCCACGGAGACCCATCGTTCATTTGGTTTCTGCTTGCCTGCTTTGCCCCTCCTCTCGCCTCCGCCTCCGACTCCCGCCCGCGCCGCCGCCGCCGCCCGAAGCTAGGGTTCCAGCGGCCGCGGATCCGACCGCTAAGCCAGCGGCGCCGCGACCTTGCCTCGGGATCGACCGGCGTCTTCCGTCCCCGGCGCCGATCTCCGAAACCCTAGTGCTCCGCCACGGCAGGTACCCTCGCGAGACCCGGCTCCCTCCTCCCTCCCTCACCCCCTCTACGCTGTGCTAGTACGGTTGGATCGGGACGGACTGGCTGGCGACGCTTGCTCGCGCTCGCGCCTGCTCGCTCGCTGCAGCTCGTAGGCAGTACCCGAGCTTAGATCTAGGGGATCGGGTTAGCGATCCGCCGGGATCCCTGGAGAAGGCCGTTGCTCCGGCTGGATTCCGGCTCCGCGAGCTGGTCCTGCTGTAGGCTGTACGGGATGCTTCGGATTTTGGTATTCCCGGTGCATTGGTTTGGCTGCGTGCATGTATGTAGTTGCCGTTCAGCTCCAGCCAGTGCTGCTGAAGCATTGTACAAGAGGTCACCGAGAGGTTTTTACCATTGGGGCACTGCTCATTGCGTGTATGCGTAGCCCAGCCCAGCGGGCTACGATCATCTGGTTTGTCCGCAAGGAGCACAGGAATTGTTACAAGGAACAATCTGTGGGTCTCCTGTATGCTTTGAGGCCATATACAGGGATAATGGCTCACTACTGATTTCTGGTTCATTTGTCATGTCTCTGAATGTGCATTGTCGTCGCATCATAATTTTGTTACCAATGCTTATGCAGCAGTAAAGCTGAGCTCGTGGCGTTGTGCGTGCAGGGACGATGAGTCGTCAGCAGCAGCATGCACCTCTCAGGACTTCCGCCAATGGAGCCCCCCACAGGAAGCTTGACAGGGAGGGCAGTGGAAGGCAGGATAGCAAATCGCACCTGATGCGATCTTCATCTGGTGGTTTTGCCAATGCGGGTGAGTATCTGATCCCATTCTGTATGTTATGCTGTTCGTAGAGCTGCTGTTGATAATGTTCTGTTTGTGTTTAGAAAATGGAGGCAAACTAGGGCATACAAACCCTTCACGGGATCGTCTAGTCTATGTCATGACGCAGTTCATCGGGCATCATGTGGATGTGCATGTCAAGAATGGATCTATTATCTCTGGAATCTTCCATGCCACAAACACTGATAAAGACTTTGGTACTGTTCTTTCTCTTTTGATCTATCCTTGTGCTTTTCAAAAGCCTTTTGTAGCATTGTTTTACTTCTCCAGTTGTCTGTTGATGCCAGTTCTGCTAGATTGTATTTTGTTCTCGCATTCTGTATGTACTTAGAGTCGAGCTCTTATCACAGGAATTGTCTTGAAAATGGCACAGCCGATAAAGGATACTTCTATGGGAGGGCAAAATAATCTTACTGATGTTGTAAGAAAGCCTGAGACTATGGTAATACCAGCGCGGGAGCTTGTTCAAGTTTTTGCCAAGGTTTGTTCTCCTAACAAACAAACAAACTGAACAACAAATAATGAAGTCACTTGACTGTGGTTATGATTATTTGCTTGCTTCATTGTTGGTTTTTGTGAGCTCCATGGATGTGACTTTGGAGTTGACTTGCAAATGACTGCCTCCTGTTGAATTACTAGGATGTAACACTTGGTGGTGATGAGCTGCCAAAAGGTCCTGTCCATGACAAAAGGAAAGACTTAATGATAGATTCTGCCATCTCTCGTTCTCACTTCCCTGAAGAGAGGGAGCTTGAACGCTGGGCACCAGATGAAGGAGATTCAGATTGCATCGAATTGGAAAAATTTGACAGAAAGGGGCATAGGTACTGAAAAACTATCTTTACGTTTATTTGTAACATTCAATCTTCTCAATATGATGCAAATGTTCATGTAAGTGGTAATCACATTTACTCTAGAGACCTAGATTTGTTCCTTAATTTTGTGCTAACAGTCATCTCATGTAAATCTTCCTTGTTACATACTTACTTTCATCCTGTCAATCATTTCATGTTGGTGCGATGTATAATTGGTTTTTATAAAAACAGAGACATCTTTTTAAGATCACCTTGGCAAGCTATGCAAAAGATCTACGTGCTATGGCAATATATTGCGTTGCAAATGAGTAGGCAATTTGTTTTAGGTTAATATTGTAAATCCAATGCATAAATTTGCTGTTCTGGAAGAAACTCTTGCCATTATCTGAGCTCACATCATCAGTAACTTTTTAGAAACTATGGTCTTTTGGACAATTCTTGAACATCATTTGATGGAAATGGCTTTATATGATGAAAATGCTGGTGTAATACATATTTTTTGTTTCTTATATTGATTTTGTCATCATGATGATTAATAGTCAATATGTTGGTAGGAGCTGGGACCAGTTTGAGACAAATGCAGCTTTGTTTGGGGTAAAGAGTACTTTTAATGAAGACCTGTATACCACAAAACTTGAGCGAGGTCCTCATATGAGAGAGCTTGAAAAACATGCTTCAAGGATTGCCCGAGAAATAGAGGGTGAAGATACAGAAGATCTCCATCTTGCTGAGGTAGGTCTCTCTGCTCCCCCTCACCCTCTACATACACAATTAAGTTATGGGACTACAAGCACTTGCAGTAAGGGTTAATTTTAGTTTCACAAAACGTTTGCTACACCAACTTCTGCTTGTGCTATGGTTTGTGGATAGTAGAGGAAGTGTTAGTAAACTGTGTAATAAAGATATAAAATACAAACACATGCACAATAATTTAGACTAAATGTTTGCAATGTTTGTACTACTTACGCAGGAAAGAGGTTTATACGTGGATGAGGACTTGGAGCAGGATGAAGAGATAAAATATTCTGCAGTTCGCAGGGATACTGATACTTCCAAACTTAAATCCTTTATGAATGTCCCAAGCAGTGCTCATCCTTTTGATCCGCTTACCAGACCCGGCAGCATTGATACCAAAAATTTGCCGGTATGTTCATCGACAGTGTTATGAAAACAATCTAGTCCATAATCTATGTATTTTTTAAATGCCATCGTCTGTTAATATGCCACTTCATATTTTGATTTTCAGGATGAAGAATTATCTTCCCATATATTAGGTGGTACCCATGTGCCTGTCACTGCTGCAACTAGCGTTCTAGCATCTGAATACCAATCAAGCAAGCTTTTGCCTGCTGATCCCAACAGGTATAAACTTTTTTTCTGCAAGTTTGCAATTTACCTGATTTGCACATTGGTTGATTTATCATGGACACATGCCTCTCCTCATTTGTAGATGAGTTACTTGATCCCTACGTAATACCCTTTCTATGAGAAATACCGTCTCTAATTCAATGGATAGGCTTAACTAAACCCTGGCCTTATCCTTGTCTCTGTCAGTTGGCGTATGCCACTCTTTGTACTTTGTGGGCAACCCTAGGTTACCTGTTCTATACTCATTTTCTAGCCATGGGCTTGTGGCGACCGATTTGGTGGCACTTAGAATATGGTTTACCTCCACATTGTCTGTCAGCTTCTCTCAGACTGAACACACGAGTTCTGCGTGCTGTTTTTGTCATACTACCTTGGTGTTCTGTTTCTGTAATTTGAGTTTTTTTCATAGAGGTTGGACTTGCTTTTTTTTTTCTTCTACTGAAGGAAATGGTTGATACAACTTTAACATTTTGTTTGGCTAACTAGATGATTGTCTTGGAGTAAGCTTAGTTTAGGACATGTACAGGCTAGTTGTACTGCAAATTATCTCAAGCATAAGCTAAAAGAATGCGAGCACTACCATGTTAGTGCTACCAGTTTATCCATCCATGATATGGTACAAAAATACTGCTATCAGCTGATCACCATCCTTTGTCAGTTCCAATTATTGTTTTGACCCTGCATTTATTGAGCTTCAATCTATTATCAGTTCATCCTCCTATGCTATCTACCATTTGGATTATTTAATCGTGAAGTTCATTATTTACCACCCAACTTTGAATTTACGTACTCCCTCCGATCCAAATTAATTGACTCCGATTTGTCTACATTCGGATGTATCTAGACATATTTTAGTACTAGATACATCCGAATCTAGAAAAACTTGAGTCAATTAATTTGGATCAGAGGGAGTAGTAGTACTTTTTGGATTGGAAGTAAGTTGAAAACATAACATTTAGTTGTAGACTCAACTGGAAGCACGCTGCTAGGATACAGGTTTTGCCTTGAGTACAGAACATAGGCTATTTGCCACTAGGCATATAGATGTGTTATCTCTGGTGCTGTTCTCTCAGTACAACGTCTGCTTATCATAGTTTCCTGAAACATAGTTCATTAATGGGCATACCTCTGCGGTTTGCTGGGGGGTTACCCAATTTGTCAGTGTGGAATTGTGGCACTTATGCTCTGTTTATTTGCACTTAAATCACTGATTGAATACCCTTCTCCCCATGAACTGCTGTATACCTGCTTGCTATTTCTAATGTGCTGTTCGTTATCATTAATGTTGATATCTCTAGCACTCTGGCAGCGGCATTCTAGGGTAGTGAATTTCAGTAGAAATATATTGATCTGTAGCATACTTGTTGACACATTACTATGCGCCTTAGGTTGGATGATAAGCGAAGTAAAGATAGCAGCGGTGACAAAGAAAACAAGAATTTGCGACCTGAGAATACTGTAAGCTTCCCTTTTTGATAAAACAAGCACTACTCATGCCTAAATGCAGTCATTTTTTGTTAATATAATTATGAGAGCATGTTCTTTTCGTACCTGAATTTAGGTTTTCTTGTTTTCTTATTCATTTTAACAGTTACCTGAAGGAGGTAGACCGCTGATTTCTGAAGGTGAGCAGTAACTTTACACCTCATTTGGAAGTTCAATAAATTCATGTGTTGGCTGTTAGCTGTATAATTAATGGCCATTTTTTTATTTTACAGTTCAGTGTGGCACTTTGGGCCTTTATGAGATATAAATTAAACAATAAAGTATCATGATGTACTGTTCTGTTATGTAGTATTAACACGTGATAAACTGTATCTGATAGTCATTACTTGAATGTAGTCCAGTTGTGGATACAGCAAATAACAATTCAATTGATGGAATCATTTCTTCACTAGTCTGTGCCAAGTGGATTATACTTCACATTTGCCTTACCTTTTCTTAACGGAGGGAGTAGACTTAAACCCACTCTGTTATTATTAATAATAATGATAACATTACCAGTTCTTCACCCATTAAATGGTAGTCTCGCCCATCTGTTTCACCCTTGCCTTGGATTGACATGGTGTTTCCTGTAGAAACCGAAACACTCTATTTTTTGTATGCAAATCTAGTGGCCTTGTTAATATCAGTTTCCTTCAGCTGCAACATTCCAAATTCCATGAATTGTTTTCACCAGCAAGCATATAATAGTTTTGTAATCTTGTGACAGATTTGGAAGGGGCATCTTCAAGGTCGCGTGCATCTGAGCCTTCATCTTCTGGCCAAGGCGACAAATCACCAGACGGTTTGACACCAGATTCTGCTGTACCCAGCAAACTTCCTTCGGTGCCTGAATATGCGAATTCTTCTCAAAGACCTGGTAGTTCTACATCAACAACACCCGAGCGTGTTGCTGCGAACTCAGCTGCGAGTGCTCCAGGCTTGTCACCAAGCTCTTCGATGGGATCTCTTAGCTCGGATAAATCAAGTTTGAACCCAAATGCTAAGGTCAGAATGTGATGAAGATATGCGTATTATATCTGGCCATGTTTTCTTGCCTTGGTATCTTACTGCTCACTTGTGTCAAGGGCACTGACAATTGCTATTTCTGGGCCAGGAATTCAAGTTGAACCCAAATGCTAAGAGTTTCACTCCCTTGACTTCTCCTCTGAGGCCACCTAATCCTCCAGTGTCTGATGCAACATACTATTATCCTAATAACATGCCAACCCCTCCCGGACCTGGTTTACCAGTTGGCATGGCGGTGAGTTTCTACTATTTATAACACACATTTGCTTAGTTCTAAATTACGAACCTATTTATTGAGTTCCGTTTCAAAATAATTGTAGTGGTGTCAAGTAGTTGATCTGGCACTAAAGTTTAATTATCTACTAGTCAAGCTGTTGGTGTTGTAATAATTCTTATTGAACAGCTTTTCTTAATAGCTGTGCCCCTTCACTATTTTCCAAGGTTCCTAAAGGCGGTACTCCGCGCTTTCCTAGGGTGCGCACAGGCGCTAGGTGACGGGTGTGCTTAGTTACCGAAATTTCTGTAACCAAGAACATTAGTTATGGAAAAGAATATCTTGGTCGTGCTTCCATGTGTGCTTTCAGTTGTACCAATTTCAGAGTATATATGCTAGAATGATCCTAGCTACATTTATTTTGTTATGGGTGGTCTTAATTCTATTTTGTATCCCCCCCGTCCGTCCGTCCGTACAAAAGTTGTGCTAACTTCTAAGGCACTCACAGTGATTTCCAGAAAAAAGTCATGTGTTAACTAATGCATATATATAAGTTTTCTATTGCCTTACCATATTGTTGTAATTATATTGCAGTTCCCGCAGGCGTATGGTGGCCAGCCTATGGTTTACAATGCTCAACCTGGATCTTCTCCCCAGGGTTACATGCATCCTTCTGGGCAACAGGTGAAATAGCTTACCTGAAATGAAGTTCGCTATACATTTTTACTTGCTTTTTAGGTCCACATATCATGTTTGGACTTATTATTTGATCCGCTGTACATCCATACTTGCTTTTGACCTCCACATACCATGTTTTGACTTATTGCGTGATCTGCTGTTATGGATACCAATGGGTCTGTACAGTTACTTGTCCATGATATTACACATTGGTATCCATTCTTGCCTTAGGTTTGGGTTGTGAGCTTGCCTTTACATGTTATTATTAGTTATTTCTCCTCCATTCAGTCAGCTGCCTTGCTGACTAACTGAATATAAGCTGCTGTGAGCACTAATGCCATTGCTCCTATTCTGCTACTTTTATTTCCGGAGCTAACTAGTTTTGTTTTGCACTTGCAGTATGGGCAGCAGATGATGATGGGACAGACCCGTCCTGTCTATTATTATGCACCTGTAAGTTGGGACATACATGCCTTCTTTGAGTAAATTCTTGTACATTTGAGCACCATTATACATCCCTGCTTTGAGTAGAGCACCATTGTACATGCCATCTTTGATTAAATTCTCATATGTGACTTGGGATTGTCCAGAAATAAGTGACTTGGGATTGTCTAGATTCACATGTATATATACACTAAAACGCGTCTAGATACATTCAAATCTAGACAAATCCAAGTCACTTATTTGTGGACGGAGGGCGTACATTCGAGCACCATTATACATGCCATCTTTCAGTAAATTCTCGTACATTCGAGCACCATTAAGTTGGATTACAGCAGTCATGCCCGAGTCAAGTCCTGATCGTGTCTCAACATGTTTTGCAGGAGATGCAACAATACAGAGGAGGAAGAAACTACTAGGTAGATGATTTTGTTATGCTGCAATGTGGAAAACTGCAGCCAAATCCCCATCTGTTGGGATGCTAACCGGGCCGATGCGCTGTTAAGATGGAGAAAGAAAACTGGCGATGGCCTCTGACACTAACCGTGTGTGCGTGTGTGTTCCGCACTGGTCTTCGAGTCTGAAGCGGGTTAACTTGGATTTATTGTTGTTATTTTATACCGTGGACGCGATGTTGTAAATTTAAAATGCCAGGCCGCCATTTATTTGTTTGCCCCTGGGATGATGTTTACAAGTGTGTGTGTCCGTTCCTTTTGTAATACTCGTGCTGTCAACATCTTTCTGATTCAAGACTTGTGTGAGAATCGAGAACTGAAGTACCTGGAGTATTGATGGTTTTCTTTCTGCATTCTTTATGAAATCTAAAGTCACTGGGGCTGACGCTCTAGTTCTTCTTTCTGCAACATACTTTATCCATGTATTTTACTTATAAGAGGACAATAATAATAGTATTATCCTGGAAACATCAAAGTTCCCTGTGCCTCTGAGCAATGTACTTCGTTCCCCCCTTTAGAGCTATCAACAGCAACATGGTTTATACCCATGTAACTGTTGCTTTTATTTTGAAGATGGGCGGTCAGGTGTCGTGCTGCACCATTGCAAGATCGAAAGGATGGAAAATTCACTGATAAACATGCAGGATGTGTTGGCCGTCCTTCACCAGAGCACCAATTTGAGATCTTCGCCCATGGAAGTAGCAGTTTTTTCCCAGCTGAGTCACAGCCTTGCTAACATCTGCAGCAACAGCAAGCCTGTCTGCGCCTCCGCCAGAGAGCCCCAGCCTGCTGCATTGTCACAGTTGAGGATCCACCCTTTCGCATTTGAAATCATTTGTAGGTTCTGACCATGGGATTCCAGGTAGGCACAAGGTTCATGTTTCTTATAGCTCCAAATTTCTGAATGCACTGGTGCCCGATGGCAGGCATGCAAACATCATTCGGGTGGTTTCTCCAATTGAACTTGTTCCTTGTGCTTCAACAGAAGCTTCCACACCTCTTCCTCTAATCCCTTCCCCTGATTATATATAAAACGAACATCTTACAGGCTGAGGTAGCTCCAAAATCGACGATCCATCCTACATCCGAGCAAGACACGGCAGAGCCACCGCTTGCTAAGCACGAACAAAATAGAACATGTTCCACCTTGATGGGGACCTTCAACTGCCAGATCCTGTGCCACCAGAAACCACCAGTCTCGGAAAGTGAGGTAGAGGAGTCCAGCGTTGATTGCCAGATCTCATTGCCCAGCATATAAGTAGACTTGACAGCAAAAATTCGTCTTCTGTCGGGAGCTTTTCCAGGTTTATCTAAATTCTCATATGATATAAGTATGGGCCAGAATGGACACCAAGTGTGAGACAGCAAAAACAATAATCACAACTAAAACACCTAGCTCCCACCACAGGATTTCGAAAGTTCACACGAACAAATATTGACGGGTAACCACAAAATGTGCATGTTGTCAACACCATCGCGACACAAAAATTATAACTGTGAAATACATTCACTGAGGCACTTCAACTGGTGAACAGGGCCGAGAGTCCTGGACACTGCAAATTTAGCAATCTAGGACTAGTGAACTATACGTTACCACATCACTGACAAATAAAGAGATATTCCCATACAAAATTAACATCGCATCAGAATCGTAGGCAGGTGTGCTCCTTGTTTATAACTTTTGAGCGAAATCTATCTGCTACAGTTGATTATTGCTACCATCATATATCGTATCCTGTGATCAACATTATGCAATTATACCCATCGATGAGCATTACTGTACTGTTTGTGTTGTTGACATTTGCAGTTCTTATTATGCGAAGTGTTTTTTCATTTTCTTATGGACAGAAATGTGAATCGAAGATGTATTTCATCAGTTTTAGCAAGTGAATATTTTGACTCAGCGATCTCAAGAGAATGATATATAACATAGTATGGAACAGTAGAGTGGATAATTTAAACCCCGTTGCATCATTGAACAGAATCACACCACAGAATTGCATCACTGGAAACATCAATTTGCTACTTACGTTAGGATGGATAACACACCAAATCGATTCTAAGCATAGTCTAGATGTAAAGAAACTGAACTGCAGACTTAGAAATAACTGACATATGATGGAGCAAAAAAGACAATGGAATGAAAGTGGAAAATGCTAGTACATAAAATTTAGTGGAAAATGATGCAGGGCAGTTCTTTTGCTTTCTGGTTCTCTGGGTTCTGGTTTCATAAGGAAATTTGTCTACCACATATCTAATTTCCATTATCCTAAACTGAAGTCGGAACAACAAATATATTCAGAGACTTTCATTTTCAGAGATTGTATGCGCTGCTTTTTTGTCTACTTAATGAAAACAGCAGCACCTCGGGGTACAGAAATTGAACTATAAATTTCATAGTCATTAGGAACGACGATACCAGCATGTGGCAGACATAATACAGAAGGAAACAACCATCTAGTTAGGCAAGAAAAACACTAATGTGAAATACCAGCTTACCAGGCATAGTGAAAACTCTGTCAGTGCCATCCGCAGTTACCAATTTCCATAGTTCGTTCTTGGTTCATGTAAATCTCAAACTAATCGGTACTTCCCCCCTCCTGCAGGCGGCGGCGTAGTCCTCAGCAAGGTGCGGTGCAGATTCCTTGTGAGGGCAGATGAACTTCTCCACGAATACCTTGTCGGGGACCTTAAAGATCGAATAGTAGGCCCAACCGTGATCTGGCAACCTGTTTTCCTTGAGAAACTTTACAACGTAGTACCGGGGCCTAACCCGACCCTCGAGGCTAAGAGTGAGCATTACTGTCCGACGAGCAATGTAGGCCGGTTCCTACCCGACCTCAGAGATAAGGAACTCAGAGATGGGAGAGCCTGGGCTTGAGGTGGGAGACTTGAGGTGGGAGAGCCGCGGGGAGGCCTTGAGTGCCTGGGCTCGGGTGAGGCCGCAGGTCTCGACGAGGTACTCCTCGACGGCGAACGCGGGGTTTGCCGGAATGGGGGGCGCCGTGGTTGAGAAGAGGCGGTGGACAAGGGAGATGGGATAGGTGGCGGAGGAATACGGGAGGAGATGGGTGAGGTTGCAGCTCCGCAGGCGGCAGGCGACGGCGCCGGCAAGCGGGGAGACTTCCGTTGGAGAAGGTTGCAGAAAGGGGATTGATTGAGGGAAGTTTCAAGGCACGATGGGCTCGTGTAGATGGGCCTTCATCTACAGAAAAAAAAGAACTTGTTTTGTTCTTTTGGGGAATGAAAAAAAAATCTTGTTTGAAGTTCGAAAAAATCCTGGAAAAAAAAATACTCGTATGCTGTACCGGATTCCATGTGAAGTAATATTTTAATTTCAAACATCAATGCTGGCGTTTTAAATAGTAAATAATATGGGATATAAAGTCAACCATGTATTTAGTGTCAAATTCTGTGTTACTACTAGTTCATAATTATTTTTGGCACGGCTAGACAGAATTAAAGAATGGCCATGCATTTTCTCTTTTCAAATCCTGAATTTACAGTAGCTCTAACAATTCCATTTTAGTTTCAGATAAATCACACGCATACACCATTCAGATAATACTCCATAAGTTACTCAAACAACCTGTATAACTTTATCCCATGAGCTAATTCATCACACATCAAGGAAAACAGAAAGGCCACGAGATCTGGTATGAACTCTGTGCCATCGAAACCCAGTTGATCCGTGCAACAGAAAATAAGGCTACAGGCTAAAGCTAGCCCTGGTATGAACCCTAAACTGTAAATCAAAAAATAATAATCATGCAACTGATCGATTCATGTGGAAAGCCGAAAGGCTACAAGGTGCAAGCTTTGGCATGAACTCTGGCACAAAGGGGATTGATTGAGAGAAGACTCCTGTATGTAGCGGCTGTCCATCACCAGCGCAGCAATGTCGGTTGTACCGACTCCGACACGCTCATGGTTGACATTTCCAGGTTGCGCGCGTCCATCTTGAAAAGTGCTACGGTTTATTCTGAACTCAGCCACAACCATGAATACTTTTGCCGGATTGGCACCTCACGTCACAGAGCTTTAAACTTGCTGTGTGGTCATGCTGCTGGAAGATCACGGTTCAGCTTCGATGAAATCATCTCTGGGTTCTGACCATGGCCCATGGGATTTTGGGCAGGCACTTGGTTCATGCTTCTTTGGCTCCAGATTTCTGGATGCACCGGTGCCCGAATACCCTTCTCCCACTTCCTTCTGTGCACTGAACTTGTTCCTTCTGCTCCATCAGACCGAGAGGAGGACCCAGATCTTCAGTTACAGCTCATGGTCCCTTCCCTGATTTTGCGCTTCAAAAGATATAAAACAAACTTCTTCCAAGTTGAGGTAGCTCCAACACCGACGAACCATGTTACATCAGAGGAAGAAACGGCAGAGCCATCGTCGTTGAAGCAAATTGCAAGCAAACAGTACATATCCACGCCTCTCCTTTCTAAATTTGTCCTCATAGCAGAGTGCCATGTTTCACCTTGCTGGGGCCCTGGGAAACTTCATTTTTCCTGTGCCGCCGGTCTTGGCAAGCGACGTCAAGGACTCTGCGTTGATTGCAGGGCTTCTCATCCCAATACCCAGCTTATAAGCAGGGCGGGCTGACAGGGAAATTCATAGTCTATCTTAATGCCAAGCCAGCAGTCATCAATCTGCTCACTCGAGAGGAAATTCAGGATACTTTCAGCATCTTCCTGGCAGAAGGTATCTTCCATAGGTTACACACCCCACTGTCCTGTGATCAGATAAACTCCTCCACTTTCCGCGAGAAACATCTACTCCCTCCGATCTAAATTGACGTTTTCAGATTTGTCTAGATTCGGATGTATCTAGTCATGTTTTAGTGCTAGATACGCCAGAATCTAGACAAATGAAAGAACATTAATTTGGTTCGGAGCCTCGGAGGGAGTACCATGAAGCAAGCTGGGTGGCTTCTGGCGGATAAAGGAGGATTCGTCTGCTACAAGCCATATGAGCCAGCAGTTGTTGATGTTACAGAGCTCTCCAAGGTTTATCTCTGAATTCTCATGTCACAAGTGCGGGCCTGAATGGATTCCTAGTGTGCAACAGTAAAAAAGCAATAAAAAAATTAGCTGCAATATCCATAGTTAAAACACCTAGTTCTTACTTCTTACCACAGAAATTCAAAACTCCAGAGACAAATATTGAAGGAAAAAACCTATGAGTGTACATATTCTCAATAGCCATCCAGGCGAGGAAACATAATAATTGTAAAGAAATTGTCAACCTAATACACTACTCTCATTCTCAAATACCCATCAGAAGTTGTCAGCCTAATGCAGAGTGAGCAAATCTGAACCTAGTCGGTACTTGGCCGCCTCTGCAAGCTGTTGCATAGTCTTCTGCAAGGTGCGGTGCAGCTTCCTTGTGAGGGCATATGTACTTCTCCACGAATACCTTCTCAGTCAACACAACCACATTATAGTAGTCCCGGTCGCGATCTATCAATCCATTTTTCTTCAGATATTTGAGAGCGTAATACCGTGGCCTGAGCCGGCCCTCCAGGCTGTAATTGATGATCACCGGACGGCGAGCAATGTACGACGGCTCCAACCCAACCTCAGAGAAGAAGAACTCGGACCTGAGTTGCAGTGATTCCTTTGACTTCCTCAGCAGCTCTGGGGCACTGGGCACGGCAACCCTCACCTCGGCATCCGACCACCTGAACGTCTTCTTCAAGTGCTCCAGTTTGAGGGCAATCTGCTCTTGGCTGAGGAATGCAACACCATGCAGCATGTGCCTGAACATCCCGGAGCCACGCGGCACACCGAGGCCTTCGGCACACGCCACCATCGCGTGGACATGCTCCGGGTTGGTGAGGAGTATCCTCGGCGCCGTCATGCACAGCTTGGCGATGTCGCAAACACCTAGCCTGCACTCCAGCAGGAACGCGACGTTGGGCTTCACTGCGTGCTCGAGGTCGCACGAGAGGAGGTAGGACCCGCGGTTCAGCGCCCGGAGGACGCTCTGGAAGGACCCGAAGATGGGCAGGTAGTAGTGCATCTTGGAGACGATGGATCTGAGGCGGAATTTGCTGGGGTGGAGCAAGACCAGACGCGCGACCTCGCAACGCGATAGGCCCAGAGCCGTGAGCCCTGTGACGTTGGGGGTCAGCGTTGTCTCAATGCCGGCGACGAGGAGGAGCGGGTCCTTGGCGACGAGAGAGGCGACGTCCGTGGTGGACAGACCGAGGCCCGCGAGGATGGCGAGGACGGCGTCGGGCTTGGAGGGGGATTTGAGGTGGGAGAGATTCGTGGAGGCCTTGAGGGCTTGCGATCGGGTGAGGCCGCAGGTGTCGACGAGGTACTGCTCGACGGCGAAGCTAGGGCTCGGGGAAACGGCTGGCGCGGCTGCGGCTGCGGAGAGGAGGCGGTGGAGTGGGGAGGTGGGAGCGGCGGAGGTATAAGAGAGGAGACGGGCAACGATGCAGCTTCGGAGGCGGAGCATGACGCAGGCGACGGCGTGGCGGCGCCGGCGGCGAGGGGAAGCGGGCAGGAACGAGTGCCGCCGTTGGTACCAGAGAGACTCGTGGAGACTGATAGTGTCTGGTCTCTGTTTAGGAGATGAAGACTGTGGCCCAACTCTTGAGCGCGGTGGGCCTTGAGGCCTTGTCACTCCATGCGCTCCAGAAAGCCCGTATTGGAGCATCTCTAATGGACCCTCAAACAGGCAACCTTTTAAATCCAGCTTGATTCTCAGGTTGGTGCTTGTCAGCGTAGATCCGAACCCGTAATTTCGACCATTAAATTCAAAAATTCGAAAATCCTGAGAAATAGCAATGCGCATAGTTCATACATATTACACACAAAATTGCAGAAAAGAACAACATAGTAGGAGAAGAGCTCGCCAGGGGACGCCAGCGCATCTACGGTTGGACCAAAATTGAGCTCAGAATCGTTCGCCGAAGCTAGGGAGAGCTCGCTTAGTCGTCAAGGACGATCACCTGGCACTCACCGGTGGCAGCGCCAGATCCGGAGCCCTCCTCCGTGTGGAGTGTTGGAATAAACCCTGCACAATCATGTTTAGGTGTTTATCTTTCAGAGTTTCTGCATTTCGATAGACTGCTTTCTGTTAGTAGTGTAAGCGTCTAGACTTTGGTTTTCCAGTTAGCCTTGTAACGATGGAGACCGGTTCTGTCGGGCTGAATGATTCCTCGTGGGATGGCGCGAGAAGTACGGATCGTGGAGACCGGGCTCAATCTCACCGGTTTTGCTGAAAACAAAGGATTAAACGTATTGTGTGAAAGATAGTAATTGTTTGCAAAAAATAAACAGAAAACAGTAAATAGTAGTTTGATGGTAAAAGAATGGACCGGGGTCCATAGTTCACTAGTGGTGATTCTCCCTAAGATAGATGACATGTTGGGTGAACAAATTACAGCGGGCAATTGACAAACATCGAGAAAGCATACATGCATATATTAATCATCTTGACTCATATGAGATTTGATTTGGCATTATAACATTATACATAGACCGTAAGCCAACTGCATCTATGACTAATAATCCACCTTCAGGTTATCATCCGACCCCCCCTCCAGTATTAAGTTGCAAGCAACAGATAATTGCATTAAGCGAAGTGTGTAAAGTAAACAATATGATTGTTCTATGAACAAATGATTGCTGTTTTCTCCCTAGTAGCAACAACACATCTAGTATCTTAGAGATTTCTGTTACTTCCCCAGATTCCTAGAGGCATGAACCCACTATCGAGCATAAATACTCCCTCTTGGAGTTGCTAGCATCTACTCGGCCAAGATAGCTACTAACAACGGAAAGCATGCAAGATCACAAATAACAAAGACATGATAGAATCAATAATCAATCTGAAATAGCATCTCAATATCCATCGGATCCTCGCAAACACAACTTGTAAGATTACAAATAGATGATCTTGATCATGAACGAAGCTCACAAGATCTAGACATGGTAGCACAAAGGAGAAGAACCAACCATCTAGCTACTACATGGAGCCGTAGTCCAAGGATGAACTACTCACGCATCACACCGGAGGCAGTCATGGTGATGAACAAAGGCCTCCAGGGTGATCTCTCCCCTCCGGTAGGGTGCCAGGAAGAGATTCAGATCCGTCCCGATCTAGGGATGGAGATGGCGGCGGCTACAGACTCTTTCGTGGAATTTTGATCGGGTACTTAGGGCTTCTGCATCGGAGGCTTCTTATACGCGAAAGGGGAGGCCGAGGGGGGTGCCCGAGGTGGCTGCACCCCCAGGCGTGGGCTAGGCCAGACCATGCGTCCAGGGGGTGTGGCCCCCTCGAGGCCCTTCTCCGTCTCGTCTTCTGGCTACGTGTTCTCCTCGGTGAAATATTGACTTTCGCTTTTGTCCCATCCAATTTCGAGAGTATTCATTTTCTGGCTTTTCTGGAACCAAAAACAGCAGAAAACAGGCAACTGGCACTATGGCATCTTGTTAATAGGTTAGTCCAGAAAGTGTATAAAAATACTCCAAAGTGTGGACAAAACATAAGAAAGTAGATATAAAACAAGCATGAAACATCAAAAATTATAGATACGTTTGCAACGTATCATCGGCCCAGGAGTAGGTTTTGCCAGGTTGTTGGTCTCCTCGACCCTGGACTCTTGATGCCCCACGACCGCGTCCGCGGCCACCACCACGTCCTCCTCGTCCTCCCGACCCGAATGTAGCAGTGACCACTGCCGTCTCCGCGTTGGGTTTTTCTTCCGAGGTGTTCTTGCGCTTCTGAGCTTGCTGCTTTGGTTGTTTTGCCGACTGTGGCACAACTAGGGCGTTCAGTAATCCCTCTGCATTGTTGTCAATATATGCATACTTGCTCGCTGTTTCTATCATCTCTCCTAGATCAGTGACTTTGTCACACTTCAAACGATGACGCAGTAAACCAATCCGGAGTCCTGCAATGAAAGCTTCAATCGTAGTTTGGTCATTTACTCCTTCACAGGAATTCTTAGTGTCGATCCATCGTACGAGGTAATCTCGGCAAGTTTCTCCGGCTTTCTGGGTGCAACGCTGTAGGTCTCCTACCGTACAGGGCCTCCGATAAGTGCCTTCGAAATTCCGAAAGAACGCGCTTTGCATGTCATACCAGTTGTGGATGGTATTCTCCGAAAGTTCATTTAGCCATGATCGTGTCGTCTTCCTCAACATAAGTGGGAGATATCGGGTTGCGACCAAGCTGTTTCCGCCTTTGGCGATGTAGCAAGCCTGGAAAAAAATTTGGAGCCAAGTATCTGGCCGAGCTACACCATCGTAGGGCTGGATGTGCCTTGAGATAGCAAATCCTTCCGGGAATCTTGTTGCTCTTATGCATGGTCCGAAGCATTTTGGACCCACATAGATTTCGTCGTTCTCGTAGCGCCGCGCCTCTATGTTGGAGTTGATCCGATGTCTCGCGTCACTCGATGACAGAGATCGCCGTCCCGATTGACGATTGTGGCTACGGTGCCTTGGAGCCGGACTTTGGCTTCTGCCACCACCTCCTCCGCCACGACACCCCCTTGGCCTCCTTGGGAACCATTGTGGTGGCTACTTGGTGGAGAAGGTGGATTGTTTCTGACTGATCGCCGGCCTCCGTCTAGAGCGTCATTATTCCGGTTCCGGGGAGGGTCTTCATTGCGACGAGCCCCCTATCGGCTTGACTCGGCACGGTGTCCTTCGTTCCTTTGTCCGTCATTCCCATCGTGATGGGGTTCAGCTGGAAGGCTTGTATGTATAGGAGGTGGCATTCTTTGATGGTCCTCCTCCCGACATTTCTCTTTGTCTTCTTCCCTGCGATTGTTCGACTCCCATCGGGGAGGATTTTTCGGATACCGTGCAACAATTGCTTCTTGCTCCGCGGCTGGGGCAACGTTGCGCTAGTCACGTGCAGTTCTGTGGTGCTGCCCTGAAGATCCAGTTCTTGAGTAGTTGTCTTCCCGACGGTCAGAACGGTGATGCTGATCCGAAACCCGTTGGGGTCTTATGTCATTCCAGGCCAGATCCATGCGGCATTGCTCAGATTGAGAGACCAGTTTTCCGCTACCGGACTTCGCGACCTTCTGCTGCTCCAGCCCTTGGTGAGTAGCTTAATGCCCAATCAGACTTGTTCTGGGTCTGGATTATTTGCTAGGATATCTCGGGCCGTAGCGGTGTTCTGTACTGGTGTTGGGTACACTAGATCTCCATTACTGTTGAGCCGAGGCATCCCCGGATCTCCCTCAAAGAGAACCTTGCGTACTTTCAGAAATTTGTCGGCCCGTACGTGGCCTTTCCGGGTCTTCTGATGTTGCAGAAAGATGATTTTCTCTGTAGTAGCCATGTGATACATTGCAAATGTATCTATAATTTTTGATATTCCATGCTTGGTTTTATCTACTTTCTTATGTTTTGTCCACACTTTGGAGTACTTTTCATATGATTTCTTAGACTAACCTATTAAAAAGAGCCACAGTGCCAGTTGCCTGTTTTCTGCTGTTTTTGGTTCCAGAAAGTCAGAAAATGAATATTCTCGAAATTGGACGGGACAAAAGCCAATATGCCTATTTTCCCGGAGACTCACGGAGCCAGAATACGAGACAGAGAGGTGCCACAGGGTGTCCACACCACCCTGGGCACGGGTCCCCCTTGGCCGCGCCAGGGTATGGTGTGGGCCCCCTGGCCGGCCACCGACATTGCCTCTTTCGCCTATATATCTTTCCCGAGGCAAAAACCCTAGATCGTTAATCAGAAATCCATGAAAAGTTCCGCAGCGCCGCCGCCACCGAAGGGGAGATTTGGGGGACAGAAAGTCTCTGTTCCGGCACCCTGTCGGGACGGGGAAGTGCCCCCGGAGCCATCTACATCAATCTCCACCACCATCTCCATCACCATTGTTGATTCCCATGATGAGGAGGGAGTAGTTCTCTCTCGAGGCTAAGGGTTCTACCAGTAGCTATGTGTTCATCTCTCTCTCTCTCTATGCATGATCTCATTGAGATCATGAGCTTATAATCTATAGATCTACCTTGCTACTCAAGTGCTTTAATAGATCTCTGTTCTCCCCATGTGTGTGAAAGTGACAGCGTGCACACCATGGTGGCACTTAGGCTAGAGATTATAAATACTTGTTATGAGCTATATTTGGAGTTGGATGTCTCTATGAAATTGTGGTGTTTGTTGGAACCATCTAGTGCTCAAGGTGACAGTGTGGGGTTATCTAGATGGGAAAGGCTTACTTTGAGGTGTGCTGTTATAGCCCTATCATGGATTAGAGTGTCCAACCTAAGAGTAGTTCAGCGTAGTATCATAAAGAAGAATATATTTATATGAGAGTGTTTACTAGTGAAAGTATGATCCCTAGGCCTTGTTTCTAAGCACTGAAACACCGTTTGCTACTAGATCTATTACATGTTTGCTTGCTGTCATCTTTATTTCAGTTTGCCTTTAGTCTCTTCCACGCCATCAAGCTATTTTCTGGCACCGTTGTCTTATATCCATATCACCTATATTTCACTTTCTCTTTTCCGAACTAGTGCACCTATACACCTGACAAGTGTATTGGGTGTGTTGGGGATACAAGAGACTTCTTGTATCTTGATTGCAAGGTTGCTTGAGAGGGAATACCTTTGACCACTTCCTCCTTGAGTTCGATAAACCTTGGGTGATCCACTTAAGGGAAAACTTGATGCTGTTCTACAAACCTCTGCACTTGGAGGCCCAACAACTGTCTACAAGAATAGAAGTGCGTAGACATCAAGCTATTTTCTGGCGCCGTTGCCGGGGAGGTGAGGTAAAAGGTACTCACATCCTCTGGTGTGAGTGCTCGAAGTTATTTCCTTTAGATTCTGTAATTTTGTCTTTTTGTTTCTTGTTTTCACTAGTTAGGCTTAATGGAAAACAATAACAAAATTAGAGAGCTTTTTAGTATTTTTCCTAAGATAGAACATGAATTGTCTGAAAAGAAAATTAAAAAACCCATGGAACTTTCTTTGCATCCTAATAGCAATGTTATTAGTATGAATCTTTTGAACACCTTTGTTACTAATGCTATGGAAACGTCTAAGCTTGGGGAAGTTAGTTTTTATGAAAATGATCCTTTTAGTTCCCTAGCTTTAAAGAAGAAAATTTGCTCTGATGATACTTTATCTCCCATATGTGGTAATTTCGATGATACTTGTGATATTTTAAATCCACATACTGAAAGCATCCCTTTTAAAATACCTATAAAAATGGTTGAACGTGTTATGAATAACTGCTATTTTGGAGACGGAATTGTCCATCCTAGTGATCATTTACTCCTTATACATGAATTATGCGAGTTGTTCAAGTGTGCAGGTATTTCAATGAACCAAGTTAAGAGGAAGCTATTCCCTGTTTCACTTAATGGCAAAGCAAGGGAGTGGTATGAGCTACTAGATGATCCTCATCATTTGGAGTGGAAGGAACTTGAATCTCTCTTTTACTCTAAATTTTATCCTCCTCATGAAATTCATTAAGATAGGAATTACATTTATAATTTTCATCCTCATGATGGAGAAAGTATTGCCCAAGCATGGGGGAGATTGAAGTCACTAATGCTCAAATGTCCCATTCATGAGCTCCCTAGTAATATTGTTATTAGTAATTTCTATGCAAGGCTTTCAGGACATTACAAGGACTATCTAGATACTTGTCTAGAGGGATCCTTCACAAGTAAGGAGGTCAAAGCTAAGTGGGATCTTCTTGAAACAATTCAAACCAATACCGAAGATTGGGATAACAACAAAGGTAAAGAACCAGGTATGAACTATGAGTATGATTGCATTAAGTCTTTCGCTGAAACTGTTGATTTTCAAGAGCTTAGTGCTAAATATGGTCTTGATCCTCAAATTCTTGTTGATTGTTATAGAACCTTTGCTTCTCATATTAATGCTCCTAAAGACAAATGAGACATGTATCATGAGCCTTATAAAGACACTTGCATGGAAAATGAAATTGTTATTAATGATAGCAATAAACATGCTCAAACCTCTGAAAGTACTATTTCTTATAAGCATGTTAATTTTGGTGGAATACATAGACCTTGTGAGAATAATCAAATTGAAGAAGAATATTGTATCACCCACAGGAATGAAAAAACTAGAACGTGGTATAGGGCTCTAAATGATCTTGGTAAAAAAGTTTGTGCCCTCTATCCTTTTATTTGTGAAATTTGCTTTGAAGTGGGTCATTTCATTTTTCAATGGCCAGGCCATAATAATAGCCCTTCTAATCCAATGAGTACACTGCAAGTTTGTATTGTGATGACATGATCACTCCTAATCAGTATGATGAACTTACATTATTTTTGGGATGTGAAGAGTTATCAAGAAAAACCTCTTTGGTAGATTTGGGTGCGTTTGATATGAATAGTGTCCTGTATGGTTGTTATCTTTATTGTGTTGATAATTGCCACACAAATACTTACATACAAAATATTATAAAAGATGAGGTTTTACCAAAATATGACACGACTAATATGTGTTTTGTTCTTATTAATGAAAAGGAGGAATCCTCCAAAGTTTCTTCTATTGTCTCTAACAATGAACCAGGGTATATGGAGAAGCTTCCTTTTAAGCCTCTCCCTCTTAAAGAGAGGAAGAAAAAGAAGAAGAGGAGGAGTAAAAGAAGAGAGGAAACGGTATTTTCCCCTAAGCATGTTGCTCCTATTATAGTTTTTGATGAGTCTGAACTCGATGATGTTCCTATGCCTATTACCTATAGTAGTGATCATGATTGGGAAAAACACACTACCTTTGATACTAAAAATTGATACATTGCAAATGTATCTATAATTTTTGATGTTCCATGCTTGGTTTCATCCACTTTCTTGTGTTTTGTCCACACTTTGAAGTACTTTTCATATGATTTCTTGGACTAACCTATTAACAAGAGCCACAATGCCAGCTGCCTATTTTCTGCTATTTTTGGTTCCAGGAAAGTCAGAAAATGAATATTCTCGGAATTGGACGGGACAAAAGCCAAAGTGCCTATTTTTCCAGAAGACTCACGGAGCCAGAATACGAGACGGAGGAGGGTCAGGGGCTGGCCACACCCTCCCAGGCATGGGCAAGGCCTGGCCGCACCAGGGCCTGGTGTGGTGGCCCCAGGCACCCCCTCGGTCTCCCTCTTCGCCTATAAGAATCCTTCTGACCTAAAAACTCCGGGGGATTCGATGTTTTTCCACGAAAAGTTCTGCTGCGCCGCCGCCACCGAAGGGGAGATTCGGGGGACAGAAAGTCTCTATTCCGGCACCCTGCCGGGACGGGGAAGTGCCCCCTGAGCCATCTCCATCGATCTCCACCATCATATTCATCGACCATCCATGTTTCCCCCATCTATGAGTGAGTAATCCCCCGTTGTAGGCTATGTGGATGGTAGGGATTGGATGAGATCGTTCATGTAATGGCATCATATTGTTAGGGCATAGTGCCTAGTATCTCTTATTAGTGCTTTATGACTTTGTTGCAACTTTGTTGCGCTTAATGCTTGTCACTAGGGCCCGAGTGCCATGATTTCAGATCTGAACTTATTATTGATTCATTATGATAGTATTGTTCTTGGTCTTATCTGCAAGTTGTATACACACGTTGTTGTCCGGAACCTATGGCCCCGAAGTGACAAAAATCGGGATAACTGGAAGGGAAAGGCTTTGATGTGAGGATCACATGTGTTCACGGAGTGTTAATGCTTTACTCCGGTGCTCTATTAAAAGGAGCACCTTAATTGCTAGTAGTTCCCTAGAGGCCCCGCTGCAAACGGGCTGGCAGGACAAAAGATGTTGTGCAAGTTCTCATTGCGAGCACGTATGACTATATATGGAACACATGCCTAGGATTGTCTAGTACTTGGGTGCTTTATCTTATTTATCTGCAATTGCCCTATGTTCTGATTGCTATGTGAATTGTCTTGTCCATGCAATGCCCGTCCATCCATCCCTATGCCTACCGCACTCGAATCCCACTATTTACTGCTTTTGTTACTACTGTCTTTGCTTTACTACTGTTGTTACTTTACTATTCCTACTACAAAACTGTTGCTACTGATAAACTGCTGTGAGCAAGATTGTTTCCAGGTGCAGCTGAATTGACAACTCAGTTGTTAAGGCTGATAAATATTCTTTGACTCCCCTTGTGTCGAATCAATAAATTGGGTTTCACTTCCCTCGAAAATACTACGATACACCCCCTACACTTGTGGGTCATCAAGACTATTTCCTGGCGCCGTTGCGAGGGAGCATAGCTTTATTTATCAAGTTCACTTGGATTCTCTATTGTTCGCTGCTACTCATCCATCATGGGTAAGTCTCGTGATGGCAAGGTTCCTATTTTACCATCCACTACAAGAAGAGGTACGATTCTGAACACCTCTACTGCTCTTGATTCACCGTCTGTTTTGAGTAAGTTCCTTACACCACCACATACACATGCTACACACACTGCTACTACTGCTGAATCTGAAACTTCTGATACTTATGATGTTGCTTCTACTGTGCTTGATAAAAGTGGTTCATTAGGTCCTTTCCTAGATTTTATGATTGCTAGAACTATAGCTGGAAATACCGAAACTCCTAGGCACTGCCACACCTGTTAGCTCACCTAAGTCTAGTGAGAGTTATGATGCTGAAGAAGATTATGTTGAGATGACTGATGAGTTTATTGAAGAATGTAGGAACACCCATGATAGGAGCGCTTGTAAGAGTCTCCTTGAGAGGCGTACTATTAGACCCAAATTATCTCTTGATGCTAAGTTTGCTGCTTCTCCCATAAACATTATAGATGAAGATTATGATTTCTCTCTCGATCTATCTTACATAGCTATTGTCGAGAAAGAACCTTTTTGTGGGACTAAGAATGAAAGTGCGGTAGCACATATGAATGAACTTTCTACTATGAGTGGCTTGTTTTCTGATGATATTAAGATGCGTACTTATTTTGTTGCTAAATTTTTTCCTTTTTCACTGAAAGGAGAAGCTAAAATTTGGTTTGGTAATTTACCTCCTGGATCTATTGATAACCCTGAGTGCTTGATTAATACTTTCCTGCAGAAATATTTTCCTCCCAGTGCTAGACATGCTATTTTGCAAGAATTTTTTGATTTTAAACAGGGAGAAAAAGAGGTATTGCCCGAATCTTGGGCAAGGTTTTGTGCTTTGATTCATGCACAGGCTCGAAGTCCATTACCTAAGAACGAACTACTTGATATATTTTATAATGGACTAACCGAAGAATCTAGGACATACCTAGATAGTTGTGCTGATTGTGTTTTCAGGAATAGGACTCCGAAGGAAGCTGAGGAATTAATGTCTAAAATAAGCAAGAATTATGAAGATTGGACTCCTCCTAAACAAGTTACACCTGAAGTAATTGTATCTGAACCATCTATTCCTGTGCCTATTCCAACACCAAAGAAGAGGGGAGTTATTGGATTAAATGATGAAATGATGAAGGAAGCTAAGAAATGTCTTAAGGAGGAGGGGATTAAAGCTGCAGATGTCAAGAATTTACCTCCTATAGAAAAATTATGTAAGCCTATTCCCTATTCACCCACTATTGAGGTACACTCTCTTCAACACTTTGATGAAGGTGATATCCCTTACTTGAAACCTCCTAATCAATGCTTAGAAGAATTTGATATCTTTATTGTTAAGCAAGATAACTTTAATAAAAGGGTGCAAAATCATCTAATGGAAAACACTAGAGCTATTATTGAGTTGAAAGATATTGTGGAAAGAACCTCTAATGATGTTAAAATGATTGTTAAACACTTTCAAATGGTTCAAACTCAAATAGATCAACTCGTTAAAGTGCAAAACGACTTGCTAGTTAATGCTGCTAAAGAAAAACATGCTTATGAAATTAGAACTAGAAGTGGTGCTGCTACCCAGGATCCTCTATATCCTGAGGGGCATCTCAAAATAATTGAGCAGGATTCTCAACAAACTGAAAATAGTGGTTCTACTCGTAAGAAAAGGAAAAAGAAACATAAAACTGTTGTAGAACCCTCTGAACCTGCTATAGATCCTAATAGTATATCTATCTCTAATGCTGAAACGGAAAGTGGTAATGAAGAAAATGAAGTTCCTAGTGAAGAAAAAGTTGAAGAAGAACCTGAAAACCACACTAAGAATACTAAATACACTAAATAAGATTTTATTGCTAAGAAACATGGTAGTGAAAGAGAACCTTGGGTCCAAAAACCTATGCCTTTCCCTGGTAAGAAACACAAGTCAAAGGAAGATGAACACTATAATAAGTTCTGTGAGTGGATGAAGCCTTTATTCTTGCAAATTCCTTTGACTGATGTTATTAAATTGCCTCCTTACTCAAAGTATATGAAGGACATTGTTTCGAATAAAAGGAAGATCCCTAATGAAGAAATCTCTACTTTGCTTGCTAATTATTCTTTCAATGGTAAGGTTCCTAAGAAACTTGGAGACCCAGGGATTCCAACTATCCCTTGCTCTGTTAAGAACAATTATGTTAGAACTTCTTTGTGTGATTTGGGAGCTGGAGTTAGTGTTATGCCTTTCTCCCTCTATAAGAGGCTTCAGCTTGAAAAATTGATACCAACTGATATATCTTTGCAAATGGCTGATAAGTCTACCACTATTCCTGTGGGTATATGTGAGGATGTACCTGTTCAGGTGGCTCACAATTGCTTGATATTAACTGATTTTGTTGTGCTTGAAATGCCTGAAGATGATAATATGTCTATTATTCTTGGGAGACCTTTTCTTAATACTACAAGAGCTGTTATTAATTGTAATCAAGGAAAGGTGACCTTCAATGTTAATGACAAGGAACATACTATCTATTTCCCCAAGAAGATTGAAAGGACTTATGGTTTAAATTCAATTGAACATGTTGCAGGCATTCAGGTTGGAGAAATATATTGTCCCATACCAAAAGAAAAATTTGAAACTATTATGATTGGGACCATTGCTATCAAGATTGAGGTAACATAATCATTAGTGGAGTACAAAGTTTTGTCTCATATGCAATTGTTTTGGTAGCAAGACTTGATCAACCTTGCTAACAAAAGGATTCCATTGAACAAAACAATGTTTTCATTATGATTATCCCCGTTTATTTCTATCCTTTGCATTTTAGTTTTTTGATTTCGTTTAGTTTTCTTTTTGTTGTTAGTTTCTTGCATGCTAGAACTTCTGTAGTTCTAGCCTTGTTTTGTCCTTGCATCATGTTTCCAAAAAGAAAAAAATCTGTCTGTCAGAAAAATCATTCTTCTATTTCTGAAAATTGCCCAAAAATAAAGTGTCTCAAAAAATTCCAGAAAATTCGTATTAAATTTTTACGTGAAAAGGGGCAGAGAAGTACATGGTAGGTACCAGGGGGCCCACCAGGCAGGCACACCCTGTGGTGGCGCGGCCAGCCCTGGGTGGCGCCATGCCCTGGTGTGGGCCACCCCTGGCCCCCCACTACCTCTCTCTCCTGCCACTTTCTTTCCTCTGTCGAGTAAGGTCCAGTTCATAGCTCAAAATCGCGTTATTTCTATGCTTGCCCTCGTTTTTTTCGATCTCTTTGCTCAGCCCATCTTTCTTGCTGAAATTTGGAGCAATTGTTCCTTGGTATGTGACTCCTCCCCTTGTCCAAGTAGATTTGTGTTTAGTGGATTGTATGTTGAGTATTTTGCTGCTATAGGTGACTGGTTATGCGAGCTTGTAAGCTTGTTTGATGCTTAGATATATAGTTTTGATGCATGTTTAGGCCTCTTGCAAGTCCCTATGAGTAGAATCCTTCATTATATTTACTTTGCAATCACTTGTTTAATAGGTGTTTAAATTTCAGAATAGAAGATGAGTGAACACCACCTAAACCAACATGAGCTTTGGGTGCCTGAGGTCATGAAGGTCCATCGGGAGGAGGAAGTTTTTCCCTCCATTTATCCATGCTCTGAGTTCATGAGAGCTACAAGAATTCTACAAGATTTCCACACTTTGGTTTCTAATGCAGGGTTAGAGCACTTTTTGGAAGATAACCTTGTCAATTTGTGAAGCTAACCATGTCTGTGGTGCATGACTTCAAATTTAGTCACTCTTTGCCTAACCCCATGGTCCATTACAAAATTTACAATATAACTGTCGACCTTTCTCTTGATGATTTTTGTGCAGCTATTAAGGTACCTCAATGGGGATCATGTAGGAAGATTAAAGAGAGACCTGAACCACTCATGGATTTATATGCAGAAATTTGCCAAGGGAGTAGCTTCTCGAAGGAGAGTGAAAAAATCCGTAACATTCATCTTCCCTCCATTCGCTACTTTGCCTACTTTATTGCCAAGTGTGTTCTTGCTAGGAAAACTGCCAATAAGTTATCTTCATTTGATCTAGCATTTATCTCTGCTGCTCTTAAACGAGATAGATATTACAACTTGGGTGCTTTGATAGCTTTCCGTCTTGCTGCTAACCGTGAGAAAGGTGGAATTTGTGGAGGCCTCATCGCTTCTCGTTTACTAGCTTTGCATGGTTTAGTGCCTCATCATCTAGACCTACAGTTTCCCATAGAGAGGCTTGATTTCAATTCCATGATACAACATAAATTTATTTCCTCGTGGGCTAGTTTGAGTGAGTTATCTTATGAAATAACCTTTCTCAAAGCTGGTTGGAGAAAGAGCAAGTCCGAGCGTGTTGTTCTTTTGCCTGCACCTATTTTGTTTAACCTTGATAACAGGGAAGGATGGTCCCTCACTGAGGAGGAGCTTGACACGTACTTGGGAGAGCTCTCCCAACAAGAGCAGGACACAAGAAGGGAGGTTACGGATGATTCGGTCCAGCCCTCGAATGAGGGAGAGTCTTCATATCAGCAACCCGCTTATGATTGGGGAGCTTCCTCTTCTTCTCATGGGCCCAGCTACGACCATTCTTACCAAGATCCGCCCGCTTGGAACCCCTATTCGTACATGGATTGATACCCACTTAGGCCAAAAGCCTAAGCTTGGGGGGGGGGAGGTACGCCGACACCACACTCATCTCCATATCATGTTGCGTCGGTACTTTGTATATTCATGTTTTCGTTCTCTTTTTAGTTTTCTTTCTTCTTTGCTTTTTCTTTCTAAAAACACAAAAAGACCAAAAATATTTCTATTGTTTCTCTTTGGTTTGCTTCTTCTTTTTGCCTTGTTTTGCTTTTCCCTTTTTGCTTTGTTTGAACTATTTGAAAAACCCAAAAATATTTTGCTTTGCTTGTTTTTCTCTTTTGGTTCTTGTTTAAAAATTGAAAACACCAAAAATATTTGTCGTTCTTCTTTGGTTTTTGCGAGTTGGCTACAGGGTTCGGCAGTTCTCAGTGGATTATTGGTTTCATATTATTATTCAAGCCACACAAGTGAAGAGCAATAATGAGGATCAATAACAACTTGAGGCGTGGTAAGAGGCTGGTAACGAACTCTATTTATCTTCATTTTTGTCAATATACTCATCATTGTGAGCTTGCTTAGTCTGTTCATGTAGAGTGTATGTTTTTCTTTGGATTCTTAGTAGTTCTTGCTTTCTTGTGATTAGCTCTAGCTCGCTAATAGTTTGTAGCATGTCTTATGAATGTTTGCTTGCATTGCTCTATTCATAAATTGGTATGACACCGTGGTATCCTCCTCTGAATGTTTCATTTGATTGACTTGGCACATGCTCATGCATGCACACGACTGTGATAATCAGTTAAGCCTTGATGAATTATTTTGCCTTGAGGATCTTGAATCATTTTCATGCCATGAGTAGTCTTGTTTTGTTGCAAGCATGATAATGATAGCTATTGCTCTCTCGTTTGTCGCTCCCTTACTACTGCTAGCCTTCACTTGCACTGAGTGTTTTACTCGAGTTTCCAACTCCCTAAACCAAATATTTCCAAAGTGTCCACCATACCTACCCATTAGCATCATTTGCTACTTCCGTGCATATTGAATATGCCTTGTTTTCTTCCGAATAAAATGTTTGCTTGTTTTGAGAAAGTTAGTTAGTAAAGCTCTCACGAACTTGATGGCACACTTTATTTTCTTGCACTTAATAAACCTAAACCATTGCGTCCTTCTTTGTTGTGCATATGCTTGCGCTTTATGAGTTGAAGTTAGCATAACCATGTATCATGGGGACCGCTTTCAACGCTTCATAGGTACTTTGTACTTAGTTGATATCATGTTCTTTTGCTTATGGATCCCGGCGGTGTGAAATAAAAGTGGAACTTGTAAGATCATGGAGTTTGTATGTATGTTAGAGAAACGCCTGGGCCGCTAGCCTAAGCCATGCCTAATCATGGTGGAAACTTACAGCATAACCATAATGAGCATTCTATGAAGCATCCTCAATAAAAATCTATGCACATAGTAAATAAAAAGATCGCTGAGATGCTCATTGTCTGATTTCCTTGTCATTTTGATCATGGGATAACTCTCGTGTCATGTGCAAGGGGTACGCCGTTGGCGGTTCTCTATGATACGTATATACTTACAATGACAAGAGCTTACTTGTGACTGAAGTTGAGTAGCATGAGGAGCGGTCTTCGTAAGTAAGGGGCATGAGACTTCAATTTATAACTTGTCAAGCATATCCTCTTAGTTGTGTCACTTTCACCTTAACCACATTAAAGATGCTTATGATAGGGGCAATGAGAGCTCAAAGCTAATGAGTACCATACTTTCAGCATTTGGAAGCCTTTCAAATTATTCAAAACCTTTTGCTTTACTTGTTGAGTCTCCATATATTCCTTGAGCACCTTCTTGAGAGCATAGTGGCCATTCTTAGTTCTATGTGCATTGTCCCAAGACTTGTTGATTGATGCATACCTTGATATTGCTTGTTTTAAACTATTTGTATCTAGTCACTCTTATGAACTTTGAAGGTGTCCTATGCATTTATATTTGCTACTCTATGAGGGACAAGCTGAATGCCACTATGCTATGTTTTCTTTATGTGAAACAAACAAACGTCTTGCAAAGCATTGTTATTCATGAATCTTTTGTTTGTGCCTTTTCATGTTGCATCATAGTTTCTTTGTCTTATTGCTAGAACTTTGTCTTTCATGTTATGATTGAAGTACTATGATCCCAGCTTTGAATGTTTTATGAATACTTTGATCAAGTCTTTGATGGTGCATGTCACCTAAAAAATTATTCTTTCTTTTTATCACTTACCTACTCGAGGACGAGTAGGAGTTAAGCTTGGGGATGTTGATACATTGCAAATGTATCTATAATTTTTGATGTTCCATGCTTGGTTTCATCCACTTTCTTGTGTTTTGTCCACACTTTGGAGTATTTTTCATATGATTTCTTGGACTAACCTATTAACAAGAGCCACAGTGCCAGCTGCCTGTTTTCTGCTGTTTTTGGTTCCAGGAAAGTCAGAAAATGAATATTCTCAGAATTGGACGGGACAAAATCCAAAGTGCCTATTTTTCCAGAAGACTCACGGAGCCAGAATATGAGACGGAGGAGGGCCAGGGGTTGGCCACCCCCCCCCAGGCGCGGGCTAGGCCTGGCCGCGCCAGGGCCTGGTGTGGTGGCCCCAGGCACCCCCCCGGTCTCCCTCTTCGCCTATAAGAATCCTTCTGACCTAAAAACTCCGGGGGATTCGATGTTTTTCCACGAAAAGTTCTGCTGCGCCGCCGCCACCGAAGGGGAGATTCGGGGGACAGAAAGTCTCTATTCCGGCACCCTGCCGGGACGGGGAAGTGCCCCCTGAGCCATCTCCATCGATCTCCACCATCATATTCATCGACCATCCATGTTTCCCCCATCTATGAGTGAGTAATCCCCCGTTGTAGGCTATGTGGACGGTAGGGATTGGATGAGATCGTTCATGTAATGGCATCATATTGTTAGGGCATAGTGCCTAGTATCTCTTATTAGTGCTTTATGACTTTGTTGCAACTTTGTTGCGCTTAATGCTTGTCACTAGGGCCCGAGTGCCATGATTTCAGATCTGAACTTATTATTGATTCATTATGATAGTATTGTTCTTGGTCTTATCTGCAAGTTGTATACACACGTTGTTGTCCGGAACCTATGGCCCCGAAGTGACAAAAATCGGGATAACTGGAAGGGAAAGGCTTTGATGTGAGGATCACATGTGTTCACGGAGTGTTAATGCTTTACTCCGGTGCTCTATTAAAAGGAGCACCTTAATTGCTAGTAGTTCCCTAGAGGCCCCGCTGCAAACGGGCTGGCAGGACAAAAGATGTTGTGCAAGTTCTCATTGCGAGCACGTATGACTATATATGGAACACATGCCTAGGATTGTCTAGTACTTGGGTGCTTTATCTTATTTATCTGCAATTGCCCTATGTTCTGATTGCTATGTGAATTGTCTTGTCCATGCAATGCCCGTCCATCCATCCCTATGCCTACCGCACTCGAATCCCACTATTTACTGCTTTTGTTACTACTGTCTTTGCTTTACTACTGTTGTTACTTTACTATTCCTACTACAAAACTGTTGCTACTGATAAACTGCTGTGAGCAAGATTGTTTCCAGGTACAGCTGAATTGACAACTCAGTTGTTAAGACTGATAAATATTCTTTGACTCCCCTTGTGTCGAATCAATAAATTGGGTTTCACTTCCCTCGAAAATACTACGATACACCCCCTATACTTGTGGGTCATCAAAAATCTCTTCGGTACCAATTCTGAAAATGATGATATTAATAATTGCTATACTATTAGTGCTATCCATGATCCTTCCAATGATGATGTGTTTACAAATGAACAACTTTGGAAGATAACTATTCTATTGCTTATGATGATACTATACCTCCAATATATGATGATTGCAATGATGAATATGATATTTTCAGTCCACCTACTATTGAGGAGGAAATTAATTATGATTACAATATGCCTCCTATATTTGATGATTATGGTGATGAAAATAATAATAATAGCTATTTTTTTGAATTTTCTCCCACTACAATCAATAAGAATGACTATGTTTATGTGGGGAGTATTAATTCTTTTATGCATGTGGCTCATGATAAGAATGTTTCTTGTGATATTTATATTGTTACTTTTATTTATGATGCTACTGAAAGTTATTATGAGAGAGGGAAACATGGTTTTATGTATCTCAACAATATTAAGTTCCCCCTCTTTATGTTGAAAATTTTGAAGTTACACTTGTTTTGCTTTCCCATGCTTGTTGCTTTGTGCTTTAATGACTTGTTTCTTTACAAGATTCCTATGCATAGGAAGTGGGTTAGACTTAAAAGTTTTTGAATTTGCTTTTGATGCTCTCTTTTACTTCAATTCATATTTCTTATGTGAGCATCTTCTCAAACTATCATGCCTAACTTAAAGGCGTTAAAGAAAAGTACTTATTGGGAGATAACCCAAAAGTTTTAGATGAGTCTTGGAAGTTATTACTTCAGTAATAACTTCAGTAATAAACGCTCCTTATCCTTTTTATTTGCTTTTTGTACCAAGAGTAACCTCTAATGAGAGAGAAGTAATGATTGGGAAAGTTGCTGTCCCGAAACAGATTTCTGTACTTCATCGTAAAAATTTGTGTAAAATCTCTGTACGTCTTTTTGAGGCGTGAATTTTTGTGCTTCTGCCCCAGGTTGTTATCTAACTTTCGTTAGTTAAACACTTTCTGATTTGAGCAACAAAAGGTTTTCGAAAAAATTCGTCTTTACCTGCTGGTCTGTTTTGACAAATTTCTGTCATTTTCTGCATTTGCTTCTTGTTGGTTCCTTTTTGAGTTCTTTTGGGGAACTGAGCTTTTTGAGGGAAGTGCTACAGTAGCTAGTGTTTTAATGGAAGTTTTATTGGTGTTATAACTGAACCTAAAGATTTATTATCTTGAGTGCACTAATGTTGCTAATAAAGATTGTGTGAAGTTTTGTATGAAGGAAAAATTTCAGGTGTATGGAAGGAATGAGTAATGAGATGAATGATGGACTAAAGCTCAAGCTTGGGGATGCCACACGTGTCACCCCAAGAAATATCCAAGAAGTACAAGCGCCAAAGCTTGCAGATGCCCAAGGCATCCCCTTCTTCATCAATAAAAATCTCAGGTTTCTTCCAAACGCTTCATTTTTATTGTTTCATGCACAGTTGTGTTGTTCTTGGAGCGTCTTCTTTTTCGTTTTTGTTTTGGTTTTTCGTTTGCTTGGTTTTCTTAGTTTGCCGAATAAATTGGTTGGACCCCCTCTTTCATACATTGGTTTTCAAATAGTTTGGTTTGGATTGGAAAAGAGTAGGAAAAATTCATGCTTAAGTGGTAAAGAGAGCTTGTTTTTGACTGTGAACTATGCTTTGTCATGCCATGCTTGATATTGTTTTGGCTTTATGCTTAGTATTCTTTGTTGTAGCATGACTTGTTATAAACAATTGAGATTGCTTAATGTGCCTTGGATGAATCATGCGTTGTTTTAGCATATTAAAGCATAGTATTGTGGTATTCTCCTTTGATGCTTTATTTGGGTTGACTTGACGCATGCTCACACCATGCTATGACTATCCAAAGTCACCATAAGCCTTTATGATCCTTTAGTTTTCAACTTGTAGTATCACTTTATGCTTTGATCAATGATGTTTTGTCGCTCTGCATGATTATGGCCATTATTGCTCTCTTAGTTTGTCGCTCCCAGTCTTTTTGCTAGCCTCCACAACCAAGTATGAGTTCCACTCATGCATCCAACTCCTAAAACCAAGTTATTTCAAAAGAGTCCACCATACCTACCTATTAGCATATGCTATTCCAAGTATATTCATGTTTTTACCTACCTTCCAAATTAAACTTGTTATGAGAAAAGTAGTGATTAAAGCTCTCACGAACTTGATGGCACACTTTACTTTTTGCATTTAATAAACTTGAAGCATTGGGTCCTTCTTTGTTGCGTATATGTTTGCGCTTTATAAGTTGAAATTAGCAAAACCATGTATCATGGGGAACGCTTTCAACATTGCACCTATACTTTGTACCCCGTTGATATCATGTTCTTTTGCTTATGGATCCCGGCGGTGTGAAATAAAAGTGGAACTTGTAAGATCATGGAGTTTGTATGTGTGTTAGAGAAATGCCTGGGCCGCTAGCCTAAGCCATGCCTAATCATGGTGTAAACTTGCAGCATAACCATAATGAGCACTCTATGAAGCATCCTCAATAAAAACCTATGCAAATAGCAAATAAAAAGATTGCTGAGATGCTCATTGTCTGCTTGCCTTATCATTTTGATTATGGGATAGCTCCTGTATCATGTGCAAGGGGTACCCCGTTGGCAGTTCTTTATGATACATATGTACTTACAATGACAAGAGCTTACTCCTGACTAAAGTTGAGTAGCATGAGGTTCGGTCTTCGTAAGTAAGGGGCATGAGATTTCGATTTATAACTTGTCAAGCATATCCTCTTAGTTGTGTCACTTTAACCTTAATCACCTTCAAGATGCTTATGATAGGGGCAATGAGAGATGAAAGCTAATAAGTACCATAATTTTTGGAAGCTCTTTATAAGACTTGAATCCCTACTTCATTCTATGAAGGCCTTTCTTCCACCATTACATTGAGTCTTCACCTTCTATCTTTATGTACCTACTTTGAGAGCATAGTGGCCATTCTTAGTTCTATGTGCATTGTCCTAAGACTTTTTGATTGATGCATAACTTTGATATTGCTTGTTTTAAACTATTTGTATCTAGTCACTCTTATGAACCTTGAAGGTGTCCTATGCATTTATGTTTGCTACTCTATGAGGGATAAGCTGAATGCCACTATGCTATGTTTTCTTTATGTGAAACAAACAAACGTCTTGCGAAGCATTGTTATTCATGAATCTTTTATTTGTGCCTTTTCATGTTGCAACATAGTTGCTATGTCTTATTGTTAGAACTTTATCTTTCATGTTATGTTGAAGTACTATGATCCTAGCTTTGAATCTTTTACAAATACTTTGATCAAGTTTATGATGGTGCATGTCACCTCAAAAATTATTTTTTCTTTTTATCACTTACCTACTTGAGGACGAGCAGGAGTTAAGCTTGGGGATGTTGATACATTACAAATGTATCTATAATTTTTGATGTTCCATGCTTGGTTTTATCTACTTTCTTATG
This sequence comes from Avena eriantha, assembly GCA_910589775.1. NCBI lineage: Eukaryota > Viridiplantae > Streptophyta > Magnoliopsida > Poales > Poaceae > Avena > Avena eriantha. The sequence goes on from OU342745.1 coordinate 471,322,904, forward strand.
TTTTGTCCACACTTTGGAGAACTTTTCATATGATTTCTTGGACTAACCTATTAACAAGAGCCACAGTGCCAGTTGCCTATTTTCTGCTGTTTTTGGTCCAGAAAGTCAGAAAATGAATATTCTCGGAATTGGACGGGACAAAAGCCAATATGCCTATTTTTCCCGGAGACTCACGGAGCCAGAATACAAGACGGAGAGGTGCCACAGGGTGACCACACCACCCCTGGGCGCGGGTCCCCCTTGGCCGCGCCAGGGCATGGTGTGGGCCCCCTGGCCGGCCACCGACCTTGCCTCTTTCGCCTATATATCTCCCCCGAGACAAAAACCCTAGATCGTCAATCAAAAATCCACAAAAAGTTCCGCAGCGCCGCCGCCACCGAAGGGGAGATTCGGGGGACATAAAGTTTCTATTCCGACACCCTGCCGGGATGGGGAAGTGCCCCCGGAGCTATCTCCATCGATCTCCACCACCATCTCCATCACCATTGCTGATTCTCATGATGAGGAGAGAGTAGTTCTCTCTCAAGGCTAAGGGTTCTACCGGTAACTATGTGTTCATCTCTCTCTCTATGCATGATCTCATTGAGATCATGAGCTTGTAATCTATAGATCTACCTTGCTACTCAAGTGCTTTAATAGATCTCTGCTCTCCCCATGTGTTTGAAAGTGACAGCGTGCACACCATGGTGGCACTTAGGCTAGAGATTATAAATACTTGTTATGAGTTATATTTGGAGTTGGATGTCTCTATGAAATTGTGGTGTTTGTTGGAACCATCTAGTGCTCAAGGTGACAGTGTGGGGTTATCTAGATGGGAAAGGCTTACTTTGAGGTGTGCTGTTATAGCCCTACCATGGATTAGAGTGTCCAACCGGAGAGTAGTTCAGCGTAGTATCATAAAGAAGAATATATTTATATGAGAGTGTTCACTAGTGAAAGTATGATCCCTAGGCCTTGTTTCTAAGCACTGAAACACCGTTTGCTACTAGATCTATTACATGTTTGCTTGCTGCCATCTTTATTTCAGTTTGCCTTTAGTCTCTTCCACGCTATCAAGCTATTTTTTGGCACCGTTGTCTTATATCCATACCACTTGTATTTCACTATCTCTTCGCCGAACTAGTGCACCTATACACTTGACAAGTGTATTGGGTGTGTTGGGGACACAAGAGACTTCTTGTATCTTGATTGCAGGGTTGCTTGAGAGGGAATACCTTTGACCACTTCCTCCCTGAGTTCGATAAACCTTGGGTGATCCACTTAAGGGAAACCTCCTGCTGTTCTACAAACCTCTGCACTTGGAGGCCCAACAACTGTCTACAAGAATAGAAGTGCATAGACATCACCACGCGCGTCTTCTCTTCCTCGATGTTTTTGGCTTCATCCAGGAGTACTTGGCGATGTGCTTCTAGGGTTTGGGCCCTTTCTTTCAATTCCGCGGCAGTTAGTTCCGCCGCAATAGGGATATGTGTGGTTAACACAACATCAGTGAGTTTACGGACACCTGCAGTGACCACGTGTCCATCCACCAACTCTTCTTTGGGCTCGTCTGGGATAAGTGCTCCATCCGAGTCTTCCACATATTCCTCGGCAATCACCTCCTCTGCCGGAAGTTCTTTTGTCGGGGTCTTGTTCTTCTTGTTCTTCTTCTTTGCCTTCTTGGTAGTGCCGGTAGCAAAGACGGCTTTGGGTCCGTTTCCTGGAGTCAAGCTCTAAGCGGTATTTTTAGACATCTGGCATCGGGATTATCTCCGAGATCCATGTCATCCTGCGCTTTGGGAGAGTTTTCTTCGGATCCTTCATCCATGGCTTCTCTTTCTTCTGCAGCTTTGGAGTTGAACTCCTCTTCATATTCTGCGGAGAACTTCCCGAAATCCGCCGACGTCATTGAGTCATCCGAGGATGCGTATAAGTCAGTGTTTGTTCCGATCACCTCCAGCACCGAGTCTTCATTGTCTCCAGCATCGCCAGAGCCGGATCCGGATCCAACATATCCGACAAAGTGCGACATGTGGGTCCTGAGGTAGTTGCGGCTTTCCTCGTGGGATTCCTTGAAAATCCTGATGGTTTCGAGAACCTCATCCACGTTTGCGCCTTGCAGCATCATGCGCCTCAACGTATGCCTCAGGAAAGGTTGGTCTGTTCTGGCGTTAGCAGAGCCGGAACCAAGGTTATTGTCCTGCCCCTCCTGGATTTCGACCTCAGTGGGTAGATCAATCTAGGATTCGGCCTCGCTAGGGAGATCCACTCCAGATTCAACTTGAACCACAAGGTCTGCTTCAGGTTCGGCTTTCTCCACTATCTCCGCGACAGGTGCAGGCTGGGTGGGTTTAGGGTTCTCCGAGATCCGTAACTCTGCCGCCTCCACGGACAAAGTGGACCTAGAGTTTTCTTTTGCCTCTATCATCACCACTGGGGTGGGTGGGATAGGTTCAGCGAAACCGATGTACACATCGATCTCGCCAAAGGACATGATGGTGTAAGCAATCACGGCCTCCCTAGCAGGAATCCAGGTCTGGTCGAGAATGACGAGAGGGACGTCGCTGGCGTAGAGGACGCGACCGACGATGATAGTCTCGCCGATTCCGATTCTTGCAGATTCCACTCGGAACGCATATCTGATACGTCCATTTTGCATCACTATTCTATGTCATAATTCACTGTTATTCATTGATATATTTCGTATTGAGAGGTGATACTTATGTTATTTCATCTGTTTTTGCATGGTTGATGACTTTTGGAGCATGGACCGCTGCAGTCAGGATTCTGATAGAAAAGGTGCTGTTTGGAGGCAAAATTTGCGAAGATCAGAAAATCCGAGAAAATATACGGAAAATCCTATTTTTCCAGAAGACGAAGGAAGCCAGAAGGGGGGCTGGATATGGGCCACAGGGGGCCCACACCACCCCCTGGCGCGGGCCAGCCTAGGCCGCGCCACCAGGTGGTGTGGCCGCCCTGATCCACCCCTGGCACTCCCCTGGCGTATATTATCCTCCCGAAACCCTAATACTCGGGGAGCGACCAGAGAAAGATTCCACCGCCTCTACGGGGTGGAAAACACCGAGGGAGAAAGATCTCTCCGGCAGACAGATTTCTGTCGGGGGAATTCCTTCCCGGAGAGGGGAGATCGTCGCCATCAACACTACCATCAAGCTAGACTTCATCGGGATCATCATCACCATCAGCACCCTCATCACCATCTCCATATTGCTGTAACAGTTGAGTTGAATCTTGCCTTAGTTCATAGGGGAAACTTTCCCGGTATTGATTACTCTTTGTAGTTGATGCTATTGACTGAACCATTGAATTATTGTTTATGTTTAGATTGTTATACATCATTATTCCATCTCTAATCATGATCCATATGATGTCTTGTGAGTAGTTCGTTTTGTTCTTGAGGACATGGGAGAAGTCATGTTGTTAGTAGTGGAGTTATGTTGAAAAAGATTCAATAGTTTGATATTTAAGTTGTGGTGTACTTATTCTAGTGGTGTCATGTGAACGTCGACTACATGACACTTCACCTATATGGGCCTAGGGGAATGCATTGTGTATTTGGCTACTAATCGTAGGGGTTGCCGGAGTGACAGAAACCTGAACCCCCGTTAGGAAACCATTGCACAAGGGACGTAAGGGTCTTAGAGTTTAAAGCTGTGGTTACGTTCTTACCTTAATTACTTTCTTGTACTTACATATGTTTGCAAGGGGTATAATCACAAATATGTATTAGTCCTAGAAGGTCGGTACATTAGCACAGGTTCACCCACACAACACTTAGCAAGCTAAAGAAGATTAATCAACTATATGAAGCGAAAGCACTTGACAGTCTTCCCTGTGTCCTCGAGAACGTTTGGTCATCTTAAGTAATACAACCGGCTTGTCCTTTGCTGCATAAAGGATTGGGCCACTTGCTGCATTTATTCCTACTGTGTTTTATTTACTCGTACTTTGTTTACTTCCTTTATCAAAAAACCCCTAAAAATCCGTTGTTAAGTATTTGCAGAGAATTCCTGATCCATACCACTAGCTAGCACCTTCTGCTCCTTGTTGGGTTCGGCACTCTTACTTATCGAAAATACTGCGATACAACCCCTATACTTGTGGGTCATCAAGATCCGAAGCTCACTTTCCCCACGGTGGTCGCCAACTGTCGTCGGATTGATGACAAGTACGCCATGAGGGCGTCCTCGAGGCGTGCGGAAGAGAGGAGTGTGAGACGTACGATGTTCCGGGACGATGAGCACACAAGTTTACCTAGGTTCGAATCCGCCGGCTTTAGACAGATCCTACTCATGCTAGCAATCCAGTAATATGGCAGAGCCAGAATATGGGTTACAAGGATTTCGCATGTGCGAGTTGAGATTGTCGACTATTATGAGGATGCCCTAAAGGCTCTCCCTAAGACGGCTTATATAGATATCCGACCTAGGGTTTACACGAGAGACCTATCCGGCTACGACTAAGAGTCGGTTACAGAGTATATCTTGAACTACAAGTAACACTATGGGCCTATGTCAGTAAGTCATCTGGGACTTTCCATAGCCGGATTGTCCGTCTCTTCTCTGACTGGGCCGCCCGTGAAGCGATGCTCTAATCCGAAGTAGGCCACCCTGATCAGTGAGGCACAGCGAGGATACCCGAAAAGTATACCCCTAACAACGTCTCGATTCTTGACGAGGACCAATCGACAACTCCTTGTCCTTGGTTCAAGAAAATGGACAATATCATTCACATTGATGAAAAATTCACAAGGTTATTTTCTACGTATACGTGCATGATTTTTTTATAAACAAATAAGAGGTTGAAACATATACTCTCTTCGGTCCATATTAATGTTCTTAATTTTATCTAGGTATAAATACATTTAGTCTAAATTCTTAACTAAGTACGTCCGAATTCGAATCTAGAGAAAGTTGAGAAAAATAATATGGGTAGGAGAGAATAAATTTTGTTAAGTTGGAAGGAAAGATGACATGTACGGACGGCCTACTCGCTTGCAAGACCCCTCCGCAACTGACTCCGTCGAACCCAGTAGACCGCGGGGAATTTTTCCGTTGCCACCAGCCGCCGCCGGCGTCGTCGCCGTCGCGCAGCGATGCTCCACCTCCGGCGGTGCATACTCACCCGCCTTCTCTCTTCTCCCGCCGCCTCTCCCATCCCATTCCCCCTCCACCGCCTCATCTCCGCCGCCGCTCCCGCCGTTTCCCCAAACCCTAGCTTCGCCGTCGAGGATTACCTCGTCGGCACCTGCGGCCTCACCCGAGCCCAGGCCCTCAAGGCCTCCACCAAGCTCTCCCACCTAAAGTCTCCCTCCAGGCCCGATGCCGTCCTCGCCTTCCTCACCGGCCTCGGCCTCTCCGGCGCCGACGTGGCCGCCCTCGTCGCCAAGGACCCGCTGTTCCTCTGCGCCGGCGTGGAGAAAACCCTGGCCTCCAACGTCGCGGGGCTCACTGACCTCGGACTCTCACGTGCTGACATCGCGCGACTCGTCTCGCTCGTCCCCTTCAGCTTCCGCTGTAAATCCATTGTCTCCAACCTACCGTACTACCTGTCGCTCTTCGGCTCCTACGAGAACCTCCTCCGGGTAATCAACCGCTCTTCCTGTAACTTTCTTTTGTCCGACATCGAGAAGGTGGCCAAGCCCAATCTCGCACTCCTGCGGGAATGCGGGCTAGGTGCTTGTCATATTTTCAAGCTGTGCATGCTTGTGCCACGGCTGCTCAACTCCAAACAAGAGCGTCTCCAGGAGATGGTGGCATGTGCCGAAGGTCTCGGTGTGCCCCGTGGGTCTGCGATGTTCAGGCATGTGCTGCATGCTGTTGGACTTCGCAGCAGGGAGACTGTCGCTGCCAAAGTCGACAACTTGAAGAAGACCCTCAGGTGGTCAGATGCCGAGGTGGGCATTGCTCTGTCTAAGGCTCCGTGCCTGCTGGTAAAGTCCAAGGACATGCTGCAGCACAGGACGGAGTTCCTCGTCTCTGAGGTGGGATTGCAACCAATCTTCATTGCTCATTGTCCGTCGTTGCTCAATTATAGCTTGGAGGGCCGGCTCAAACCCCGCTATTATGCTGTCAAGTTTCTCAAGCAAAATGGATTGCTCAAGTGTGACCCAAGCTACTATTCAGTAGTCGCGGCCACCGAAAAGGTATTTGTGGAGAAGTACATATGCCCTCATGAGGAAGCTGCGCCGCACCTCGCTGAAGACTATGTGGCCGCTTGCAGAGGGAAACTGCCGGCTAATTTCATATTTACATGAACCAATAATGGGCTAGGGAAGCTGGTAATAGTTGACTGGCACAACAAGGTTTTCACTCTTGAGTAGTAAGCTAGTAATTGCTGTTTTGGTGTTCTTTGCCTAATTGGATATTGGTTGTCTGCTGTAGCATGTCTGTTATGTGTTGATTTGGGTGTTGCTAATCCCACATGAGACTGATAATATGATTCTTGGTATGTTCATTATATCATTCGGTAGAGAAGAAAGGATCACACTATTCTGAACTTGTCCATCATCATGTCATGTTGGTACACATATTGGAACTAGGAGAGTGTGAGATCAGTCATTCTGCAAATGCTTTGAAGTATCAGCGACTATAATATATGCGCACTCTATATATTTATCTTCAGCCATGGCAGTTTTAAATCCAACCCTCGGTCCTGTCTTCCATGAAGAAAGTTCTCATTTTGGCCATAAAGATGATATCAAGTCTGAAAATTTCCCTTTGGATGAGAAAGTTTGAAATCCTCTTTCAAGGTGAACAATTTTGGATTTATTGATGGCCAGAGTGTGTTGATCATTGCTACAGATGCAGTTTTGGTTTACTTTGTTGGCTGCTTGCCCTAGTTCCTCTAAGATGAAAATCTTCGTTCTTCATGTTGTACTTTGTTTATAAGATATTAACTGTTGTGAAAGTAGGTAATTGTTTTCTAGTAGTAGTTTGTATCAGCTGGCTCGGGTCGGGCCGGCGGCGACGGCACCCGCGGGTGCCGTTCCCCTCCTTGGAGGCGTCACTGAGGAGCGTCGGCATCTCCCTATCTTGCTCGGAGTTGCTGGTTGTCTTCAGGGCGAAAGCCTCGATTCAGAGTGGATCGGCACGATGGCGGCGTCTTCGACACCGTAACTCTGTTGGGAGCATCGTGCTTGAAGACACAGCGCGGAGGTCCTCTGTTGCTTTCATCCGGTGCTCGCCGCTGTCCAAAGCGGTTCTTCAGGGGCGCTATGCACTTCAAGGCTGGCATGTCCATGATGATACCTCCCCGGGACCAACCAAGTCCCGCCATTGATCTTCTCTTGATGGTGTGTTGACATGGAGGGTTCTCTGGTGTTGTTGTTCTTCGGAGGTGTCTAGCTGCGGTGGAGACGCGGCTCTGGTTCTTAGCTTAGGACAGGCTCTCTTGCGTTGTGAGTGCTTGGTCTGTGGTGGCTGTCTTCGGATTAGCCGGTGTGGTGTTGGTTACGCTCGTTGCTCGCAGTGAGTGGTGCCGTTCTTGTACTCAAACCTCTGCCTTCTATAAGAATATGGTACGCCTTTGGCGTGCTCTCGAAAAAAAAAATTCTCTTGTATTTGCGGATGACCTACTGAGTGATACATTATCTAGGGGCATCTGATCTTTTTTTTAGTATTGGCGACATCTGATCTCAGTTGGACTGAATGCCATCTCTTTGTCACCTATTGATTCAAATCTCAGTCTAGACATGCAAGCGCAAACTGTTAGATACTGCGTAGTATATCCTGCAGAATTTAAAACATAGGAATAGTAAACATGTTGTGTACCTCAAATTAAGAAATTGTTCACCCTCATGTCATATTGGCACATGTATTGGAACGAAAGCAGAGTGTGAGATCAGGCCATTCTGCAAATGTGTTGGAATATCACCGATTAGAGTAATCTGCACTCTGGACATATCAAATGTCCACTGAAGTTTTCAGTGCAATCCTCAATCTACTTATCCATGTAAGAAGGTTCTCATCTTAGCCATAGAGATGCTATGGAGAGTTAAAATTCCCTACGAACGACAGTTTTGGACTTATTATTGTTGCGTGGATGAAAGCAACAATATGTGGATCATTGTTTCCAAGTTTGCGGTTTTGATCTAATTTATTTGATATTTAATCTAGCTCTTCTAAGATATATATCTTTATTCCTTCTGAAGTAGTTTTGTGTTTTGAGTGATAAACTGTTGTGAAAGCAGGTCATGATCTTACTAGTCTGTATCCATTTTTCCCTTCATTTTTCTCATGCACTTTTAAATTGCCTAATGACATCTCATCTCAAAACTGAATATTGCAATAGTAAGCATTGGTGTAGACATCCTACCCGTGTAGCTGTAGTATGACATGGCAGATAATTTAAAGGCCCGCAGTTATTAGCCTGGATAACCTTACATCAAGTGAGTTGAAAGTTGTATTTGTTTGCTCTTAGCAACATCCCTACTGTTGGCTGGCATACATGTCGCCCATACATATGTGGTGGCGTCATTGACTTAAGCATGACTAAACGCACTTGACCTCACAGAGCTATTTGATACAGGTTCCAGCTGCTCACACGTGCTACTTAGTCTCTGAAGTAAATATTGACTCATGCTCTGTAAGTGCTAGGTTATGTTTCAGGGTGCAGACCTCTTCAAGTGTCCTCGGACATTTTCCAAGCCTGAAGCCATTAAGGTCTGTTATAATTTTCTCATTACCTGCAAAATTCAAGCTTAGATGCAAGTTTACTTCAAAACTTTCTTCCGCTGTGTACTGAAGAAGAGGCCTTGGTCCACAACGTGTTACTGAAATCATTTTGGGGAACATAGGCAGGATTGTGCATAGCTCATTACTGTTCTTTTCCTGTCATTCACTACTCTGGACTAATGCATTTGAAGTGCAACTACATACAGCTTAGGTTCACGAATATATAAAGGTGCTTGATAATTTTTAGAATACCCTGCTACCGTATAAGCGATTTAAGATGATATATGCATACTGCATACATGCTTATGGAAGTTGGAAGGGTCACTAATTTCTTATGTATGTTTTTAGGCTGAGCTTGATTTCGGTGATTTCCCTAGCCTGTACAGTATGACCCAAAGCCACCTTTTCAAGGCATTGCCAAGTTTCCATGAAGGTGCAGAACTGACAGCGGTTTCAGATTCTCATTAGTTAGTGGTTTTGGCAAGGGAGATATAATAATTCCAGGGTATTCCGTCAGGTAACACACAGAGTAGCGCATCGGATTGGGTGACTGTTCAAGATTTGGTTGGATTGGCTCTACACTGCAGGTACTTATGGCGCTATGAAATTGCAGTATCTTCGCCACTTTATTCAGTTACTATCATAAACAAGCAATGCTAATGTTAAGATGATCCTATTCAGGTTCTCGAGGAAAAATCAGGGCAACATCTCAGCATGATCTTCTGGTCATGTTCTGATCCGCTTGACCTTGGTGACCCGCGGTTCCTCTAGGAATTCCAAGTTAAAGGTTGAAAGGAGTTATCCACATATATCAAGTGAGAACCAGGATAGAGATGGACCTCTCCAGTTTTGAACGTAACTCCGTGAAGACCGCACAAGTCAAGCGGTCTTCTTTTTGAGTGTTTCGTTCCCTTCTCTTACATGTGAGGAAAAGCAGCATCTGGATGCCATTGTACGGATTCATTGTTTGAAGGCGCAAGCAAATCCATTCTCCTTTCCGGAAAAGAAAAGGAGAGAGATGACCTGTCAATTCTAGTGTAAGAAAGGAGAGAGCTTGCTATTATTATACTGTGTACCGTGCATGGAGTTATGCATTTGCCTATGAGTAGGTGATTCTGAAGCCATACTGCAGGCTAAGGTGGATCTCCGTCCATCGCGAGTCTAGTCGATGATGCATGACCCGATGCTGGAGCATGTAGGGAGTTTTCTTCATAGTAGCTCTAACAGAGGAGCTACTCTGTTTGAACTTTGTATGCTTTGCATTGTCAGTACACGCCCAACTGAGGCATGAATAGAATCTAGTGCTTTAATGAATTGTTACAATCAGCTCCATGGATGTACACAATTGAAACGAGTTTGAGCTGAAAATCTGAATCTTACAGAAAAGTTTACTCTGGTTTTATTTACTGATGATAGTCTTACACCGGTAGAGAAACGGTCATCTGCGGTGTGGAAAAATCAGCGTTAGCGGTGGCCAGACGCTATGCTACTGACTCGGCGCCGCTGATAAGCTGTACCAGTGGCCATCTACGCTAATGACCTAAAGAACGAGCTGGAGGCTTGTTTCTGTGTTCATGCTTACTTTAGGGTTGTCGAGGACCATTGGGTGGTCTCAACAACCCTAAATGGAAATCATTTAAGATAGTGGATAGGGTTATCGAGGCCCCTCGGGCGGTCTCGGCAACCCTAAATGGAATCATTTAGGATAGTGGATAGGGTTGTTGTGGCCCCTCGGGTGGTCTCGATAACCCTAAATGGCATCTTTTGAGAGGGTGCATAGATAATTCATGAATGTTGTCTTACCAATTAACCATGACATAAATAGGTCTAACTAACAGATAATTCTAAGAGACATACTTCATGAATAATTGCATTAGAGTTTAGCAGTACAACAACACTTAGAGTTCAGCATTACAACAACACATAGGTAATTAAACATTTCAATAGCCACAATCCCACACCACTTAGAATCAAATAAACAATTCTATTTCTTCCTCGGTTTTTCTATTTCTTCCTCGGTTTTCTACATACGTAACTACTTGGATTCTGTCCGTGCCATACAAAATCCGCCAAGTGTTAACGGAAAGGCGCCAACTCTGCCTATGTGTGCTAATTATTCTGAGGGCTCACTGATCTCCCGGTGGGCAGCCCCTGCAGAGGGTTGTCTTAAGGCTAATGTTGATGCTGGATGGGACTCTATAGATAAGAAGGCAGGTATTGGTGTCGTGATTCGGGATTATAAGGGCCGAATAATTCAGTCGGTATGGAAATTTGTTCCTTGGTGTTCGAGTGCCGAAGAGGCTGAAGCCCTGGCATGTCTTCATGGGTTAAAACAACTTATAAACATCCGTGCTCCACAGGCAATTCTGGAATCAGATTGCTTGCGTTCTGTCAGGACACTGCAAGGGACAGTGCGGAATAAATCGTCCTGTTGGAGTCTTTATGCGGAAGGCCAGGAGCTCTTACACATCTACCAGTTTATCTCAATTTGCAAAGTTGATCGGGCTAGCAATGGGTTGGCACATGGTTTGGCGCAACTAGGAAAGTTGGGTGACTCGGGCTCTCTCAATGATTCTGTCCCTCCCTCCTTAGTGGTGGTAGCTAGGAATGATTGTAATTGGGTCGATGAACCCTTAGCTGGTTAGGCATTGTCTCATCTGGTGTAACCATTCTGTAACTCTGGAGCAACAAGTTTCTTACGCACTCTTTTCCTTACCAGGGTACCTAAGGGGACTAGAAGGTTTTTAATGAGGCGGCTTGTTTGCGTTAATATAAATGGTTTCATCTTCAAAAAAAAAAACAAGTAAAAACCTGCTATTACATCCTTAACCCTACAAATCATTCATCACACATTGCCTTGATCTTCTTCACCTTCTCCTTCAGACCATCAAATGCCTTGGACAGATCATACATAGTGTATTCCAACTTTTTATGCCTTGGACAGATCATACATAGTGTATTCCAACTTTTTATTCTCTTCCTTCAGAGCATCCCTTTCATCATCCCATTTTTGCTGCCTCACCTTCATAATCTCTGCTTGAGACTTCTGCAGCTGCTTTAACACACTCACTTCATTCTTCAGAACTTCTACTTCATCCTTCAACTCATCTCTTTGCTTCACCACCACTCCCACATCCACCTCACCAAATTGCTGAATCTTCCTATAATTTTTCTGTAGTACCGTATTCTCTGTTTCATCCATGAACTTCCTCACATCATCTAACGGGGAGTTTCTACCTTGGGACAATGTCAAGCTCTTCATTTTGTTGTTGTTCGTGTTGTCCCGCTCAGACCTAGCAATTTTTTCATTCAGAGCACAAGCCAGTAAATTGCAGCTTACACCAACATAATAAATGGAATAAGAAAAACAAGATACTCTTTATATTTGACATCATACCATGACGATGGAGCAGCAGGAACTGTCCTCTTACTTCTTGTTGGAGTGTTAGGAATGGCAATTTCATCTAAGTTAACAGGAGAAACCTCATCTGCACATACACTGTCCTTACTTGGTTCAGCTAGGTGCCTGCACACCAGGAAATTACTCTGTCTCAACAATACAAATGCAGTAACAAATACAACGTAATATTATTATTATTCAGATCATACTCCGTACGCCTTTTTCTCATCATAGCACGCGCATGATCAATTGGACAATATTTGATTTCACATTCTTTAGGAAAGAACTTGAGAATAATCCTGAAAAGTTCCAGAGTAAATTCCCGGATTTCTTCACAGATTTCAATCTTCTCCTCATGCTCGGCATCGTATCTTTGCAGCAACTCAAATGCATAAGCAGCCTCCCTTTTCATGCCCTTCAAAGCATCATTTTACAATTTGTGCTAAGAAGCCCATGGCCATCGAAGCATGAACAATAATTGCAAATAAATTAAATAAACCACACTACTTTGCCGCAGAGACATGAATGAACATACCAACATGGAAGCTGAGACTTGCATCGAATAAGGCCCTCTGTAGGTTGTCAGAATATCAAAGGCAGCCTTCCGGACCTCGTTGCTAAATTCATATATGTTCTGCAACAGATGAGCTGAAGCCTTATCATCCTCTATCGTCCACCTTGTATATACCTTAGACATCAACTTGGCCTCCTTCGTGATACACTTGAAAACAACAAAGCATTTTTCAATAATTGGTGCAAGAAAAGTAGCGAACAACAAGCACTTGATGATACTATAAAACTGAGTAGGCATAGGCGCGGTTTCATAACATATGTAGTATTTTGCAGACTGTACCATCAAACAAGCAGCTGAAAAAGTGGCATCAGCTGGAACAGTGGATGGATCTATGAGATGATTTGCTTTGTCCTTGATCTTGAGGGACAGCTCACCATGGTCATCAGTGAAAGCAGCCGGTTTACCAAGGACACCAATGGTACGAATCAATTCATCCCCTGCAACGACACACTTGATACCAGTGTTGAAAACAGTGTCATCGAGTTAATTTAGCAAAGCAATCAATCAAATAACACGATTTATTAGTTTAGTATAAAGGCAGGAGGAACATACCTCAGTGGCTGCAGTACACAGATTAGGAACAGAGCTGGCATTTTTGTGGAAAAACCGCTCAAGGTAACAAAAATAGTCTTCAAAGAGAACATAACCACTCATCCACGGCAACAAGCTGTCCCAGCACCATGTAGATTCCACGAGATCTTAATGGTGAAGAAAGACTAGTGAGAAGGTGAACTTGTACAGTAACATAAGGATAGAGCAGAAAATAACAGTATCACATGGATTTAACGGATCAGGTACAATACAACTAAAGTATAGGTCGCAAGCTCTCCATCTTAAACCAAAGGGGAAAACATATAAGTTCATCCTACCATTGTAGAGAATTACGCTCAACGGAGGCACTCTTTTGGTATCTTCAAGTTCCATGTGCTTAACAAAGCTCGCCATAGATTCATGGCTTGCAGACGGGAACAAGAATGGGAAGCAGACGCCTTGAATAAGGCAAAATCCATTGTCTTCTTCGGATCTAGGCCACAATCCTCCAGCATCTTCGGATCTAGGCCGCAATCCTCCATCATCTCCAGAATTTTGGTATCGAAGGTTTCCATAGTAGTGTCACGTGTCTGCAAACTAACCACGTCACTGTCTGAACCAACAAATCAACACTTATTAGTAATATAAGGATATGGACAGAACAAACATAAGGAAGAGTCCACACATATAAGGAGCTAGTGCATTCTTCTTTCAAATTACCATGGATCTCCATTTTGCGGTTCTCCTCCAGACAAGATTCCCTACCAAATGAATTCATAGATATAGATTTAGTGAGCATGGAAATCTTAGATTTCGTGAACAAATGGAAATCGTCGTCGTAGAAAACATTGATCCTTTTTGTTTTTCTTCTTTTGTTCTCTTGGGTAATGTAAGGCACCAACTCTTGTTGAAAAATTATGATGCTACATTGCACACCACCAATTGTACAAGAATCATTCATAAATATACTTTAAACATGAGTACGTACATGAAACACATATATAACTAAACCTTTCATATATGAAGCACAGTTGTACAAAACCACATCCACCTAGGCAAAAAGTTACATCTGCAGTCTAAAGTAGAAATTTTATATCTTAAAATTGGCCTTAGCTGCTACGAAAATAAGCCTATAAAAACAACCACATCTGTAGGGGCAGCAACTTTCTGCTGCTTCATTTTTATAATCGTAGGCACAGATGTCCTACTGTATGATTAGTTTTCTGGTGCATAGTCCTGTAAAATACAAGGCATTTCAGAACTTAAAAAAACCCTTGTCTGTGTACTTCCAATGGCTACCAGGCAAGATTTAACAACTAATACTGCACACCACGGTCTGAACTCTGAACCACCTCCGATCCTACTCTTACCTGTGAAACTGCTACTGTTATTCTTGTGATCCGTGGTTGTAGTATAGTATGGATACATCGGATCCCTCAGTGTCTCTGTTGGCCACTCACAGGCACAGACTAGAATCACGTTCAGCATGGAGCAGTAAGCTGCTGTTTGGTGCGTCCCGTCTTGTATCCTCTTCCAAATTCAGAGAGGGGAGCGACTGATTTGGTTGTGAATGACTGAGAAGTTAGCCATGCTGTAGGGATTCAATCTCCAGGATACGGAACACCCGCCACTACCGTCCACCGTTCCGCCGCCGTGGTTGACCATCTGCTACCGTTCTGGTCGTTCCATCGGCTAGGGCTTGGACAGGGGAGGCAGGGTGACGGCCAGGGAGAGTCCATGAACTGGGACGGTCCTACTTGCTGGGAAGAAGGAGGCCAGGGAGAGGGACTACAGGGAAGAGAGGGCATTGCTTTACCTGCGCCGCCGCCGCCGCCGCCGCCGCCGCCGCCAGGTCGCGAAGATTTTGTTCCGTCGAGCGTAACGTTTCGCGAGCGGGTGAATTCCAGATGGTTTCCGAGGTCCGGGCTCCGAATCGCTGCGGGGCCCCGTCCGGAATTGGTCTCACAATTCCGTGACACAATTCCTAGCCTAGCCAAATGCTCCAACTAGATGCTTCAATTCCAATTCCCTGATTTCACGTCTAATTATGTGCAACCAAACACGCTGTAACTTAATGGACTTGCGCATGTGAGGTGAGATGTCCTGCTGGTGCATGTTGCGCATACATAGAGCCGTCTCCCGCTCCTTTGCAAAGAGCTTTCATTTTCTTCCTCGGCAATAATGCTTAGCGCTGGCAAGAAACCGTGTTCGACAGCTCCCTCCTTACCAGTTCAACCGCTCCCTGTCCATTGTGGCCGGAGCTAGGTAACTGACAGGTGGTTGGAGATGGAGAGGCGAGGGTGGAGACGGAGCGACGAGGGTGGAGACTGAGCGGCGAAGGTGGAAAGGGGGTGGAGACGGAGCGGCGAGTGTGGAGGAGAATAAATGCACACCGGAGGGGATTAAGTAGTGCCCTCTCCGCAGACATCCCATTTGTGTCGTCGCGTCCCTAGCACCACTATCCTAGTTGTAGCATGTCGTGCGTTGAAAGAACATTTCATGTTTTCCTTTGTTTTACGTGTTAATAACAATACGATGGAGACTTTTCATGTGTGCTAAGTGTGCAAGAAGTTTTGAGGGGGGCCGGATAATCCGCCCTTCCAAGGGCCGGATAATCCGGCCTACCTCATCTCTCAAGGAAGCCAATGCGCGTCGCTCTGTGTCTAGTCGGATTTTCTCCTGAAAAATCCAGTTTTTCCTCCCCAGGCCGGATAATCCGGGTTTCGCAAGGGCCGGATAATCCGGCCCCCAGTTTTCGTGCAAAAGGAGCCAAGGCGCGTCGCTCGGTATCCGGTCGGATTTTCTCCCGGAAAATGCGAACTGGGGCGGTTTTTCTTCCCCAGGCCGGATAATCCGGCCTTCGCATAGGACCGGATAATCCGGCCCCAAGAAGATGATCAAGGGCAAGCTCGGGGCGTCTCACTGTGGAGGGGGGGGGGGGGGATTTTCTGCCGGAGATTCCGAGTCTGGGGCGGAGTTTCCCCAGACCGGATAATCCGGCCCCCACTTGGGCCGGATAATCCGGCCCCCAAAGTGTGCAACGACTGGTTTTTGGAAGGGGGTATAAGTACCCCTTCTTCCCCAACGTCCAGAACTCTTGATTCACTCGAATTTGACCAGACCTTGTGCAAGAGCTCTAAATCTCGATCTCCCACTTCAACCACCCGAAGGTCTTGATCTTTGGTGGAATTGAAGGAGGAGAAGTTCATCATCAACATCAAGAATCAAGCGCTTCAACTCCTCTCCATTCACTTGGAGAAATCCCTGATCTAGTATTCTTGTTAATACCTAGATCTTGTTATTGTATTTGACAACTTTGTTCTTGTGGCAGCTTGTTGTCATTTTGGGAGCCTCCAAGTTGTTGTGGAGTTGTTGCCCCGCTAGTTGTGTAAAGGCGCCGGTGCCCGCCTCGAAGGGTACCTATAGTGGAAGGTGGACTAGGCCCGTTGTGGCGAGATCCATCGGAGAACAGGGTGAGGCCTTTTGTGGCGTGGTGGTCTTAGTACCGCCCACCCCTCCAACGCAGACGTACTTCCCTTAACAAGGAAGGAACTGTGGTCAAACAAATCCTGTGTCTCCGCGTGTTTCACTTCGGTTCACTCGTTCCTATTCCACTCGCTCTTTACTCGCTAGTAGATAGGTTTGCATATAGGGAAATTGCACACATTAGTTTATCTAGAGAATTTACCTTTGTGCTAAGCCTAAATTTGAAAAAGAATTAAAAATTGGTGTAGCACCTATTCACCCTCCTCTAGGTGCCCATACGATCCATTTCAATTGGTATCAGAGCCCCGGCTCTTAATTCGGGCTTAACCGCCTAAGAGTAGTATGGGTACCAGGGATGATGGAAATGAGGCTGTGGATAAGGTCACAATAGATGATCTCAAGTCGTTGGAAACAACCTTGTTGAAATCCTTTGAGGCCAAGATGGAGGAGATGAATCAAATGATTGCTCGCCTTACATCATCCATAGCCCCATCTCCATCCTCCTCTGAGGCTCCCACACCATCATCTAAGGAAAAGGGTAACACCGGATCCAAGGATGATGATGTGGAAGGTGAAAAACTAAATGGCTCCACCTCCAAAAAGGGAAATGGTAAGGAGGAATATAGTGAGGTTCGCCACGTATATTCCCCCGACCCACCTATCCCTCATCCTCATATAAACAATAGGGGTTATCCACCCAAGCTCATTGCATCTTCTTTTAACCAATGCCAGTTTCTAATGAAATCTTATGTTTGCAGCTCCTCTATTGAATTGTGGAGGATTATTGAAGAAGGTCTTCATATTGGAGATCAAACCAATCTAACAAGAAGGGAAGTTGTGGATAGCCAGTTGAATGCCACTGCTCTCCACATGATACAACTGGGTGTGGGTCCCAAGGACATGCCACACATTGAACATCTCAACACAGCTAAAGAGGCGTGGGATGCTCTTACGGACCTTTTTGTTGGAAATGAAAGCATGAGAAGAAACCGGTATGATGCCCTTAGTAATGAAGCTGAGGGATTCTACATGTTGGATGGTGAAAACCATGAGGACATGTATAGAAGACTCAAGGGCATCACAACAACATTTCGGAAGCATGGGGCCACTCACATTGATGATACATGGATAAAAAGAAAGTATGTGAGTGCCTTAATGCCTTTCGAACCGAAGGATTTGAAGAGCTTGCAAGGTAGACACAACTATCATCAAATGACATCCAATGAAGTCATGCAAGAAATGGCGTCATTCAAAGTGGCGGCAAAGAATGCTGAAGATGCCCGTGCTCGGGCCATTGGAATGCAAAAGGGTGTCAATATGGCTCTCAAAGCCAATGTTGTTGAGCAAGAGGACGATGAAGGAGTTTGTGATAGGGTATCCATGGACTACCCCGATGAGGTCAAACGTGCTCATGGTGAGTACATGGCATTCTATGCAAGGAACTTTTGGAAGGACCCTGCCAAAGCCAAGTCTGAACTTGAGCGTAAGAATGGATCAAATGGAAGAAGAGAAAGTGGCCCAAGATTGAGAACTTGCTTCAACTGTGGAGATAGACTGCACTTTGTTGCCGAGTGTCCTTATCAAAGTAGAGAAGACAATGGTGGCAGGCTCATTCTCAAAGAGAAATCCAAAGCTCTAAAGAAGAAGCCGTTTGCTAAGAAGAATGGCCCTTTCAAGAAGCAACCCAAGATGGTCCTTGTAGCTCAAGAGGAATACTCCTCTGCAAGTGAAGATGAAGAGGATGATGATAGTTCCCGCGAAGTGGCTGCTATAGCCACCACATCGACTCCCTCCTCTCTCTTCGACTCGCCGAACGAGAACGCCATCAACAACAATGCCACTTGTCTAATGGCAAGAGGATCCGAGGGCTATGCTTCCGGTGGGTCTAAATGGGTACTCGATAGCGGTTGTACGAGCCATATGACCGGAAGCAAGGAGATCATCACGGAGATGCGGCCAAACCTTGATCACATTACCGTATCCTATGGTGACAAGTCAAAATCTGAGGTATTGGGTCTCGGCAAAGTTGTGGTGGCTCACGATATCTCTCTCGTGGACGTCATGCTTGTTGAGACCCTCGGGTATAACTTACTTTCAGTTCGTGCCCTTGGTAAGATGGGCTTTGCAGTTTACATTGATGCTGATTTGGTGGTACTCTTGTGGAGCAAGTCTCTAAAAGTCGCTTTCATGGGATATGTCGAAAACGACCTATACGTGGTGGACTTTTCGGGGAAAACCACAACAGGTCTGATGTGTCTTTTCGGATGGCTATGGCATCGCCGACTAGCCCACGTCAATATGAGAACTTTGCAAAGTCTCCACAAGGGTGGCCACATTCTTGGACTAAAAGAAAATGTCTCTTTTGCCAAAGATCGTGTTTGCATGGCATGTGTTGAAGGGAAAATGCATGATTCTCCTCATCGAAGGAAAACTATTATCTCTTCAAAAAGGATTTTGGAGCTCCTTCATGTGGATCTTTTCGAACCTCCATCTCATGCAAGCCTCGGTGGAAAGAAGTATTGTCTTGTGATTGTTGATGATTACTCAAGATACACTTGGGTTTATTTCTTCAAGTTGAAGAGTGAAACTCAACAAACTGTC
The DNA here is from genome assembly GCA_910589775.1 of Avena eriantha. NCBI lineage: Eukaryota > Viridiplantae > Streptophyta > Magnoliopsida > Poales > Poaceae > Avena > Avena eriantha. The sequence continues at coordinate 471,342,171 of OU342745.1, forward strand.
ATCGACTTCGCCAACGAGGTTCAACGTCAACACAACGTCCCCATTCTGGCTATAAGGAGTGATAACGGCTCGGAGTTCAAGAACTACACCTTAAATGAGTTCCTAAGTGAAGAGGGGATAATACATCAATATTCCGCTGCGTACACCCCTCAACAAAATGGTGTAGCCGAGAGGAAGAATCGAACTCTAATGGACATGGCAAGATCAATGTTGGCCGAATTCAAATCTCCATATAATTTCTGGGCTGAAGCAATCTCTACTGCTTGTCATTCATCCAACCGTTTATACCTCCGCAAGATTTTGGACAAGACTCCGTATGAAATACTTACCGGTAACAAGCCAAACATCTCATACTTTCGGGTATTCGGGTGTAAGTGTTTCTTTCTTATTAAAGGAGTTCATTTATCTAAGTTTGAATTTAAGGCTCTAGAAGGTATTTTTGTTGGTTATGGTGCCGAATCCCATACTTATAGAGTCTACAATAAGCTCTCCGGAACTGTTGTAGAATCTTGTAGTGTGGTGTTCGAGGAAAATGATGGTTCCCATGCGGAGCAAGTTGGTGTTTGTGATGCAGATGTTGAAATACCCCAAGATGCCATAAGAAGAATGGGCGTGGGATTCTTCCGCCCCATTGAGGCACCCCTTGTGGCGGACCGGGAAGGACAATGCTTTACTCATATAGAGCCCTCATCTACACATACGCAACATGCTCCAACCACGGGGGCAACTTCTACACCATCTCCATCAACTGCTGAAGGTCAAGTTGCTCCAGAAAGCTCCAGGCCGGATTTTCCGGCGGATACCAGATTATCCGGCCACCCCGCTACAGCTGACCAAGTTGCTCCTGCTGGAGAAGATTTCAACGCAAGCTCTAGGCCGGATTTTCTGGCTAGCCCCAGATTTTCCGGCCCCTCACCAGTTCTAGCAAGTCCCAGGCCTCTTGATGAAGCTGGTGCAAGTACTCCCAGGCCGGATTATCCGGCCTCTCCATCGGCCAGATTATCCAGCCCTGACTCTCGAGTTCTGCAGCCTCCTATTACGGCTTCGGATCCACCTGCTACTGATGTTCCAGTTACCGATCAAGGCGGAGAAAATGCTTCCAATAAAGACTCAAGTGATGAATCCCCTCCACCAAGAGACAACAAACTTATTGAACTTCATCGCAAGGCTCAGGCTGATCGTAACCTTGAGTTGAGGGGTCACACTCTCGACAAGGTTGTTGGTGATCTTCGACGAAGGGTGTCGACAAGAAGAGAATTGGCCAGTTTTGGTGAGCATCAAGCTCATATCTCCATGGTGGAACCTAAGAAGGTCTTTGAAGCTCTTGAAGACCCAGACTGGGTTGTTGCTATGCATGAAGAGTTGAATAATTTCGAGCGCAACAAAGTCTAGAAACTAGTGGAGAAACCCAAAGAGTGCCGCAATGTTATCGGCACCAAGTGGATTTTCAAGAACAAGCAAGATGAGAATGGCATTGTTGTGAGGAACAAGGCAAGACTTGTGGCACAAGGTTACTCCCAAGTTGAGGGCATCGACTTCGGCGAGACCTATGCTCCTGTGGCTCGCCTTGAGTCCATCCGTATCCTACTTGCTTATGCTGCTCATAACAATTTCAAGTTGCAGCAAATGGACGTCAAGAGTGCCTTCCTTAACGGTCCTCTACATGAGTTGGTATACGTAAAGCAACCCCCGGGGTTTGAGGATCCTAACTTCCCGAACCATGTCTACAAACTCGATAAGGCACTCTATGGCCTTAAACAAGCCCCACGTGCGTGGTATGAGCACCTTAAAGAGATTTTGTTAGATCGTGGATTCGAAGTTGGGCAAATCGACCCCACTCTTTTTACTAAGAAGGTTAAGGGGGAGCTCTTCATATGCCAACTATATGTAGACGATATCATTTTTGGTTCTACTAACAAAGCTTTTAACGATGAATTTTCAAAGCTTATGACTGACAGGTTTGAGATGTCTATGATGGGGGAATTACGGTTCTTTCTTAGATTCGAGATCAAGCAACTTAGAGAAGGGACCTTTATTAATCAAGCAAAGTACATCCAAGACATTCTCAAGAGATTCAAGATGACGGATCTAAATGGTGTCGCTACTTCGATGCAAACAAAGTGTCATCTCGAACTCAACCCTCACAGTAAAGATGTGGACCAAAAGGTATACCGGTCCATGATCGGCTCTCTTGTTTACCTCTGCGCATCTAGACCTGATATTGTGTTGAGTGTGGGAGTGTGTGCAAGGTATCAAGCAGCTCCTAAAGAAAGCCACTTAGTGGCGGTCAAGAGGATCTTTCGATATTTGGTTCATTCCCCCAACTTTGGTCTATGGTATCCCAAGGGCTCCAATTTCTCTTTATGTGGTTATACTGACTCAGATTGGGCTGGTGATAAGGATGACCGGAAATCCACTTCTAGAGCTTGTCAATTCTTGGGAAGATCCCTTGTATGTTGGTCCTCCAAGAAGCAGAATTGTATATCTCTCTCCACCGCCGAAGCTGAATATGTTGTTGCTGCCAGCGCTTGTACTCAATTATTGTGGATGAGGCAAACTTTAAAGGAATATGGTGTCAATTGTGACAAAGTGCCTCTTTTATGTGATGATGAAAGTGCTATCAAAATTGCGTACAATCTAGTTCAGCACACAAGGACGAAGCATATTGAGATTCAGAATCATTTTATTCGTGACCAAGTTGCTCGAGGCGATATTGATCTATCTTTTGTGAGCACGAAGAACCAACTGGCGGATATCTTTACAAAGCCACTTGATGAAGCAAGATTCTGCTATTTGAGGAATGAGCTAAATATCATTGATTCCGGGAGTTTGTCTTGATTACCCATGCACTCACTCGTACATCTCAATCCTTGTTTGGTCTAGGTGTGGGCATGGATATAGGGGGGGTGTGGTCCTAACTTATTGGGCTAACTCTCCCCCATAATGCCAATAGCAAGTTATATCATTTCTCTTAATATCATGTTGTGATATGTGAGCTTATTGATGAGTATTGGTCGTGAACCCAAGATATATCTTCGCGGTGTCACACCATACACTCCAACAAGGTGGCTTCGGCCACCACCCTCTCCCTTGTGGAGAATTGGATCTTTTTGGATGTTATTTGCTCTCTCATGTTCTTATGGGAATCACACTCAATCTTGGCTTTTATTCGATTTGGATTTTGCAATTTTGAGTGTCTAGTACCATCTCAGTTTGGCTTTCTCAATCCTAAGCCTTCCCTACCCCAAAGCCATCTATTCTTGCACACAAGTCCCCTGTACACCTTGTGGGGGTGTTGTTTGGGGACGCGCGGGCCTGGTTCTGTGTATAACAGAATCCCAGAATTTAGGCCGGATAATCCGACCCAAGTGTTGGCCGGATAATCCGGCCCTGGCGGATTCGATCTTAAAGGGCAAGACTCAGGGGGAAGGGCTCATATCGAGCAGCACTTCTCCCCCAGCCCTCTCCTTCTTCCCAGCCGCTGCCTGCCGCCCCTCACCCTCCCCAGAGCCTCTCCGGCCACCGGATTTTCCGAGCCTCCTCGGATCTTCTTCTCCGCGCCTCCGGGTACCTTCTCCTCCACGTTCTTCCTCCAATGAGTGAGGGTAACTCCCTCTCTCCCCATCTTTGGCTAGATGTGTATCTTGTTGGGTGGAACGTTGTCTAGAAGGATGTGTTTCCGCATAGAACTCGTAGTCTTATAGTTTCTAGGCCCGATCTACTTTTTTTGCATGCATTCTTGGTGAAATCAAAAATTTCTGCCAGGGCCGGATTATCCGCCCCTGGCCAGGCCGGATAATCCGGCCTGACAGATTCAATTCTACTTCAGTTTCACTATGTGTATGCATTGAGTAGTTTTGTCCTATGAACTTTTTGACTACTTTTTCCATGCTCTCTCCTGGACTAGTGTGTATGCTTATCCCCTTGCTATCGCCCTTATTCTCCTCACAGGTGGTTCCGGTGTTTCCAAGACCTACAAGCGCCGTCCTCGCACCAAGTACTTTCGGGACGACGGTCAAGGTAACCTAGTGAACGAAGTTGAATTGAGGAGAAGGAAGAACAAAGAGAGGAAAATGGCTGAACAATCCAAGAGGACTAGGAAGGGGGTGTCCAAGAGGAAGGGCAAGGAGCCCAAGATCAACTACAGGGCTTTGGATGCAGTCTCCTTCTCTGCCATCCGTCACCGTGACTTATTTGCTGAGCTGCCTCGTGATGATGAGCTGGGGGATACCCGATTTTGGTGTGCCGAACAGAAGGGGATTTATGAAGACATCTATGCCAGGCTAAACATTAGGCCTATGCACCCTCTGGTACTTGCTGATGCCTTGGAGAAGGCGCATCTTGTGGATGCGATGTATGTGGCAGAGAGGATGGGGCTGCACCATCTCATGTCTCTCCAGTGCTCCTTTGACTCTGAGGTGGTGAAGCAGTTCTTTTCCACTTTGGTGATTTGTGGGGATGAGCGTCGCACTATGAAGTGGATGACTCATGATAGGCCAATGACTGCTGATTTTCTCGTGTTTGCTGATGTTCTGGGGTACTCCTTCCGCAGCAGGGATAGAGCCAGTGGCCACCGCATCATCACTCAGTTGAAGCCCAACAAGGATGCAGCTCTCTCTCCGTGCACTGTGGACAATGGAATTGTCGGTACTGTGGCTGGTCTTGCCCCCATCTATGCTGCCTTGGTGGGTCTCTTCCGTGACTCTATTACACCGAGTGGGGGCAACAATGACAGCATCCGTGGTCACCTTGTTCAGCTACTTCAATTTTCTCATGAGGTTGCCTCCTGCGAGGACGAGTCAGTGCAGTACAGGCTGGATGTCATGGACTTCATCTACCATGAGCTATGTGATGCTATGTTCCACCGTCTGTCCATTCCCTATGCGCCATACATTATGATGCTCATCCGCCACCTGCTTCCTGACGAGGAGTTCCATATTGACTCGGTGCACAAGGCCAAGAAGATATACAACAAGGTTCGGAAGACTGCTCACCCCTCCTCTGCTCCTGAGGGCCTCATGAGGGATGCTCGCCGGCCCCCAGTGCCTCCCGTGGCCCGTGAGATCAAGCAGCTAAACTGGTTCCAGCGTCACATTCTTTGCATGGGCGTGGACACGCGCAAGGGTCAGTACGAGGCATACAGGCAGCGCCATGAGTTGGCTCACTCCCATCAGCTAATTCTCCACCACGTGTCTGGCGCTTCGGGTGCTCCTCCGGCTCCTACACTTGCCACTCCGTATGCTTGGTGGAACTCCTCCTCCAGGCTGAACTATGGTGAGCTGGAGCATCACTTGTTCCCCTCTGCGCATGCTGCTGATGCTGATGATGAGGAAGGTGACACTGAGGGACTTGAGGATGAGGATGAGGAAGAGCATGCAGAAGAGGACGAGGACGAGGACTATGATGAGTGATCCCATGGGGCGCTAGCATCGTTCTTCTCCCTTTTTGGTGTCTCGCTGCCTAAGGGGGAGAAGTAGTTCTATTAGGTTGTCCGTGGATTTGCATGGGTCGGGCATAAGCACTTGCACTTTTTATTCGTTATTTCTTACTTATGCCCATTTAGAACTTTTAAATTCGTGGTTTGTGATTTGTGGTTGAGACTTTATGTGGTTGTCTGGATGGTACCTATGGACTTCATATCATTGATTATGCTCACGGAAGGCGCGCGCTCATAATGGTTATCCAATAATATCCTATTGCTGGAGGTTTATCACCGAAGGCGCGCGCTCATGATGGTTATCCAATAATAATTGTGATTTTTGTCAAGTATGCCTATTCTCTACTTCGGTGGTATGTGCTTTTGCCCTTTTGTCTATGGAATAGATTCACCTATTTGTGTGCATTTGTATTCCAATGCAGGGGGAGTCCCTTTCATAGCTATCGCTGTTTGTCTCGTGTCTTTCTCCTACAAATCCTGGTATTGTCATCCAACACCAAAAAGGGGGAGATTGAAAGAACATTTCATGTTTTCCTTTGTTTTGCGTGTTAGATAACAATACTATGGAGACTTTTCATGTGTGCTAAGTGTGCAGGAAGTTTTGAGGGGGGCCGGATAATCCGCCCCTCCAAGGGCCGGATAATCCGGCCTACCTCATCTCTCAAGGAAGCCAAGGCGTGTCACTCTGTGTCCAGTCGGATTTTCTCCCGGAAAATCTGAACTGGGGCGGTTTTTCCTCCCCAGGCCGGATAATCCAGGTTTCGCAAGGGTCGGATAATCCGGCCCCCAGTTTTCGTGCAAAAGGAGCCAAGGCGCGTCGCTCGGTATCCGGTCGGATTTTCTCCCGGAACTGGGGCGGTTTTTCTTCCCCAGGCCGGATAATCCGGTCTTCGCATAGGACCGGATAATCCGGCCCCTAGAAGATGATCAAGGGCAAGCTCGGCGCGTCTCACTGTGGGGGGGGGGGGGATTTTCTGCCGGAGATTCCGAGTCTGGGGCGGAGTTTCCCCAGACCGGATAATCCGGCCCCCACTTGGGCCGGATAATCTGGCCCCAAAGTGTGCAACGGCTGGTTTTTGGAAGGGGGTATAAGTACCCCTTCTTCCCCAACGTCCAGAACTCTTGATTCACTCGAATTTGACCAGACCTTGTGCAAGAGCTCTAAATCTTGATCTCCCACTTCCACCACCCGAAGGTCTTGATCTTTGGTGGAATTGAAGGAGGAGAAGTTCATCATCAACATCAAGAATCAAGCGCTTCAACTCCTCTCCATTCACTTGGAGAAATCCCTGATCTAGTATTCTTGTTAATACCTAGATCTTGTTATTGTATTTGACAACTTTGTTCTTGTGGCAGCTTGTTGTCATTTTGGGAGCCTCCAAGTTGTTGTGGAGTTGTTTCCCCGCTAGTTGTGTAAAGGCGCCGGTGCTCGCCTCGAAGGGTACCTATAGTGGAAGGTGGATCAGGCCTGTTGTGGCGAGATCCATCGGAGAACAGGGTGAGGCCTTTTGTGGCGTGGTGGTCTTAGTACCACCCACCCCTCCAACGCAGACGTACTTCCCTTAACAAGGAAGGAACTGCGGTCAAACAAATCCCGTGTCTCCGCGTGCTTCACTTCGGTTCACTCGTTCCTCTTCCACTCGCTCTTTACTCGCTAGTAGATAGGTTTGCATATAGGGAAATTCCACACATTAGTTTATCTAGAGAATTTACCTTTGTGCTAAGCCTAAATTTGAAAAAGAATTAAAAATTGGTGTAGCACCTATTCACCCCCCTCTAGGTGCCCATACGATCCATTTCGTCGTGCGTGGCCACGCCACCGCCACGTATGGTAATAGTGGCATTGAATTACAATATCAGGCTACTACTACATTAAACCTAGTCAACCCAATGTCGTAGAGACGCTGCTTGGGAACCACCAGCAGCAAATGATGGTGACCCTTCTCGCCGTTAAGGAGGAAGAAGACGGTAACAGGAAGAAGCGGAGAGGCTCCAAGGTTGGTTGCCTTTGTATTCCTCGCAACCGCAAATTGGGAAGTGACATGCTCATGCGAGATTATTTCTACGAGGTACCAACCTACCCACATCACCTTTTTTGTAGACGCTATCGGATGCGACGATCTCTATTCATCAATATAGTGAAAGCTTGCGAGGCCAATTCTCGTTACTTCACCCGCCGGAGAAATGTTGCGAAGCTGCTCGGGTTCATCCCGTACAAAAAATCTCCGAAGCGATGAGAGTGCTCACATATGGCATTCCGACCGATTATGCCGATGAGTATCTTCGCATAGGTGAAGATACTACTATAGAAAGTGCCCGTAGATTCGCCAAGGTGATGATACAAGTTTTCATAGACGAGAACTTGTGGATTTGGCATCTTTTTAGGGTTGTCAGGAACCCTGAATGATATCAATGTGCTGCAAAGATCTCATCTTTTTGCAAGACTGGCTAGTGTTGAATCTCCTGTTTGCAACTACATTTTCAATGGTTTCAATTATACCAAGGGGTACTATCTTGCCGACGGTATTTATCCTCGGTGGGCTATATTTGTCAAGACCATCTCCAATCCTACAACTAGGAAAGAGATTGAATTTGCAAAGGCATAAGAGGCATCCCAGAAGGGCATAGAGAGAGAGACTTTGGTGTGTTGCAAGCTAGGTTTGTCGTTGTTCGAGGTCCTGCTCGGTTTTGGGACAAAAAATCCCTCAATGACATAACGAAATGGTGTGTCATTCTTCACAACATGATTGTTCATGATGAGAGGGATATAAACTTAGAGATATTCTATGACAATGTTGGTAGCCGTGTGAAGCCATGAGAAGCCCAGATTCTATCCAAGCATTCCTTCAGACTTACCGAGAGATTGAGGACACCGCCACACACAGTCGGTTGCATCATGACCACATTGAGCACCACTGGCAGCGGCATGGGGGCCAGCATGCTCCCACTTTTATTCATTTTATTTTTCAATTCATTCTTGCGTGATTCCAAACATTATTTGCATTGTGTACTATTCTTGTATTATATTGTTGTTTCATTATTTGATTTGAACATCTTTTGTAATTTGAATTACTGTTGTAATCTACAATTAATAATTTTCAGATTTTAGTTCATGTTCATATCATATTTGTATGTGGAAATGATAGATATGTGTGCAAATTGTGAGAAATTATATGTATTTCTGGTTCTTCAACGTGCTACAGCGGAACAGACCCCTTATATGCGAATCGCAAAAATCTTTTTGATCCTTGATTTCTTAATATTCAAATACATTGGAATTTCAGTGCAGTTCAGCAACAACAGCACTGGTCAGCCGACAGGGTCATTTGCCACACCACCGAAGCACTGAGAAACCTCACGTCCATGCACTGTTCACGTGCAATTTCTTCCTAACCTGCCGCATGGATGTGCTACAGTATGTTTTTTTCTTTTCTCCTTTTGGTTTTTTAGTTCTTTTTAGACTACTCGACGTTAATTTCCAATAGTAATTTTCTGCACTAGTTACCTACGCCTAGCTCTAAAAACAATTACATGCGTCTAGGACAATTTTTACGTTCGTTTTTTAAACAACTGGCTCACATTTCCAGCCTAATTTTTTATGATAGTTAGCCTACATGCAATATATTTTTCGCTCTTTTTTAAGTACTCGAGGGTAATTATTTGGCACAACTTTTCGGCCATATTCTGTGACGCAAATGTCCGGCTGTAACTTTCAGACGGCTACGGAAGTATCTTGTTGCTTCTCACTATTTTAACTACTAGATGGTAAATTTTGACACAACTTTCCCACTGTGACTTCTCATCGGTCCTTACCCTACGTCCACAATAGTATTTTTCTAGCTCCTGTTAGGATTACTCGACAGTAGCTTTTTGGCACCTTTAAAAATAAAGGTAGGGCGGGTGCCCAAAGATCACCCTACCGGGAGCTCTGCCACTAGTTCCTAGGTATGTATATTTTTTGTATTTTTTTGTAAGAACTATTTATCATTTGTTGACCCATTGAAACACACGCGTTATTGTGCTAGTGTTTATAATATAAACAAAATAGACATAGATGGTTTCTAGTTTATTTGATTAAGAAGGCCAAATGCCATGAGATTGTTATTCTTACTTGTCTGCCATAATATGATCATCGGGCAAGGCCTATTTATATTTTCAATAGAAAGAATGCTATTCACATCTAGAGGCATGCGCAAACGTACCATATGATCCACAAATTTCTGTCTGTTATGCGAGTCACTTAGCACCTACCGTTCATTTTAAAACTAATCTTAGGTAGTTACATATATAGGCTTTGTAACGCCAATATTAGCCAATAATTTATATGTAGGGTCTAGATTCATTTGTCGTCCGCCACATGCTGGTGTTAGTTCATTCAATTTGTTTAGTCTATGTGTATGTAAGAATTAAGTGCCATCATTCTCCCCATGTAACAAGTAGGACGACTCATAAAAAATTGACATCTATTGTGAGAATGGAGTCGCTACGAAAGCTGCACCTGCTCATCATCATGGCGATGCTACTGCAGCTCGTGATGGCTACGGGTAAAATCCATTAATTTATTTTACCTGCCATTGCTTTTATCAATATAGTAAAACTGTTGTTGTTCGTGTTTTTAGATTATTCTATCACATGCATATTTTCATTTTGCTATGTTCATGTATGCGTTTTCAAATTCAGAAGGCCGTCAAAACTGTCCAGATGGCTATTGTAAAGGACCAAGTGGCACATTCAAAGGTGCATGTTCGGAGGACGACGAGTGCCAAGATAGTTGTCATCAAGATAGTTTTCCAACAGGCTTTTGTAAAATTGGACTTTTTAAGGGGTCATGTGAATGTTGTAAGCCCTGCGTTGGCTAAGTCTGGGGAGGTCAAGGAAACGTTGGCTAGTGGTGCTAGCATGCATCTTATTAACTTACCAATGATTTTTTAAATTATTTCCATGTGCTTGGTGTAAAAAAATCTATTGAATTAAATATATCCGAGTCTTGTTTCTTGCATATTGTGGAAACATGGTGTTCCAACTAGCCATGATTATAATTTTATATGTATGTATTTATGCTTCATTGAAGATAAAAGTGATACATGATGAATATTAGAAAAGTTTAGATTTTATTATAGAGCGCCCAAAATCTGTGAATATAGCAGAAAATTCACAATTTGTGTAGATAACAGAGTTGGATTTTCATGCTTCACCTATCGTTGTCTAACTATAGGTTCTCAAGAAGAAGAAGCAAGCCATGCAAAAAAAGAAAGAAATTAGCGTTTGTTAAATTGTAGCAACTTGCGGAAACAAAAAGCCATGGAAAAATTATACCATATTGGTAACTGAAGTTTATAAAAATAGATGGTGCATGTATCGATATATCCGTATCATTTTGTGTAACAGAGTGCAGGCCATGTAGAAGTTCTTTTGTCCGCGTCCGCTCTTTCAATTGAGCTTATAAACATGAACTAATTGTGTGCCTCAATTATTTTTGATAGCTTGCTATTAAATAGACCCAATTTGTATACTCTATGAAAGTATTTCAATATGGCATGTAAAATATTTAATTAGTGACATCTCTCAGAAAAATTACACATGTTCACTCTCATATCCAGTCATAGAATTGGGTGTATTTAAATTAGTTATTGCACTATGAGAACTTTCTTTCCCTTCCATTTATTTTAGCGGTAACTATATTGTTCTATTTCTTTGATTCATGAAGATATTGTAATAAAACCATCTCTCCATTTTGCCTCTCTTTATATCCACATGTTATTGAGGGGTCGTAATTTGGATAGCTGAAATAAATTGATGTTTTGATGTCATCATTTTTTAAATATTAATGTTATCATTTCGTCATTTCGTAAAAATGGACGGGTGCCACAAGGCACACCATATCGATCTAGTTAATTAAAGACGATCCGCATACATAACACACATAGCTCACTAGGATCCATGTCACTGAAATTCATAAATGTTGAAGTGGGCGGAGGGCGAGAATAAGGGCATGCATGGATTATTGATTTGCATGCAAAGATGTTGGATTTAGCAGGGACGAGGCAGTGTGTGTCAGTCAACTACTTGAAATGTGCTTGATGTCGACAAAAAACTACAAGGATCTTGATGCATTGCAAACAAAATTTATTACAACAACATTTTATTACCACGAAAACACCTTTTGTTGTAATAGTGGATGTGTATCGCCATGATATATTACATTGTGTGAAATGGAACTTCCGTTATAATAGTACATAGGTATTTAAATAGAATTGTAAGTCATGTCAATATTTAGAAATATTTCCACTGTTTTACTCCATTGCCAAAGATATTATTTTTGTTGCAATAGTAAAAGTTATTGTTAAAAAATTATATTTGTGGGAATATTTTGCCACAATGTTCTGCTCTTGCACATACCATGTCATATTGCAACAATTTTGGAAGACCTCAAATGTTAGAACATATTTGTTATAGTTATAGTTTTGTTTGCTGAGATGTTTGTTATCGTTTGACATATTGACTAATGGAATCGGCACATGGAATATCTTTTAGCTTCACCCTAACAAGAATGCCTTTTATTATAATGTGCGACTACATGGTACTACCCCACAATATAAATCGGCATAAAAATAAGGAAGAAAGCGGTTGAATTCGTCAAGCTACCACACGTCCCGAATTATGTCACCCATATAGCTTTATTTAATACTACCTCTATTGCTCTACACATCTAAGTACTGCAGGCTCATAACACTTCTATTTTGGCCAACTTGGCCAGCATCCTTGTTAGGATGGAGTGAGTAAATGAAATAGGCATACCAGGTCAACTTCAAAATTCTGAAAAGAGAAATGATTTCCGTGTATTGGCTAGCTTGCCAAAGTGTGTTCTGAAAATATTGATTTTGTTTGGAGATGGATGACCAGCTGTTCCCAAAATACATGTAGTTCTAGATGATACCTGCGCCTTGAGGTGGGAAACTTCAGCCAACATAAAATTCCGCCTAACTCTAAAAACAATTACATGTGTCTAGGACAATTTTTTACGTTCGTTTTTTAAACAACTGGACGGTATTTCTTTGACTCACATTTCCAGCCTAATTTTTTAATGATAGTTAGCCTACATGCAGTATATTTTTCACACTTTTTTAAGTACTCGAGGGTAATTATTTGGCACAACTTTTCGGCCATAATGTGTGACGCAAATGTCCGGCTGTAACTTTCAGACGGCTACGGAAGTATCTTGTTGCTTCTCACTATTTTAACTACTAGATGGTAAATTTTTGACACAACTTTCCCAGTGTGACTTCTCATCGGTCCTTACCCTACGTCCACAATAGTATTTTTTTAGCTCCTGTTAGGATTACCCGACAGTAGCTTTTTGGCACCTTTAAAAATAAAGGTAGGGCGGGTGCCCAAAGATCACCCTACCGGGGGAGCTCTGCCACTAGTTCCTAGGTATGTATATCTTTTGTATTTTTTGTAAGAACTATTTATCATTTGTTGACCCATTGAACACACGCGTTATTGTGCTAGTGTTTATAATAGACAAAATAGACATAGATGGTTTCTAGTTTATTTGATTAATAAGGCCCAATGCCATGAGATTGTTATTCTTACTTGTCTAACTTAATATGATCATCGGGCAAGGCCTATTTATATTTTCAATAGGAAGAATGCTATTCACATCTAGAGGCATGCACAAAAGTACCATATGATCCACAAATTTCTGTCGGTTATGCGAGTCACTTAGCAACCTGGGGCAGAAGCACAATTTTTTTCAAAAATCTTATGTTGCTCAAATCAAAAATTGCAAAACTAATGAAAGGTAAATAACAACCTGAGACAGAAGCACAAAACATTACAGCTCAATCCGACAGACAGAGATCTCTGACGAATTTTTACGGTGAAGCACAAAAATCTGTTTCGGAACAACTACTTCCCCAAATCTTACTTCTCTCTCATTAGAGGTTGATCTTGACACAAAAACCAAACAAAAAGGATAAGGAGAGGTTATTACCGAGGTAATAACTTCCAAGACTCAAAGAAACAAAAAACAAACTGAAAGCAAAAATAAAACGAGGTTGTCTCCCATAAAGCTCTTTCTTTATAGCCATTAAGATGGGCATGATAATTTTGAAGATGCTCACATAAGAATATAAATTGAAGTGAAAAAGAGCATTAAGAAGAAAAAATACACACATTTAAGTCAAACAAGTTGTTGAAACCAGAGGCTACTAGCATAGGAAGGCAAAATAAGTGCAATATAAAATTTTTCAGCATAAAACGAGGAAACTTGATATTATTGAGATGCATAAGAACACTTTTCCCTCTCTCATAGTAACTTTTAGTATCATGCATAAACTTAACAATATAACTATCACAAGGACCATCGTAACAATGATCACTTATTCTAACAGAAAACATAGGAACACTAGCTCTCATAACACTACTTTGTGAAATAATATTAGAGGTATCCTTACCAAGGATAGTGTGTCCCTCTTCTACATATTTAGTGACAAAGTCTTTCACATTTGCTATAATAGGTTCATCAACCATTTGTTTATCAGGTTCAACAGCTTTATTTGTACTTTCATTAACCATACTAGCTATCATAGAATGTTCCTTTATCTTAACTGGGAAAGGCATTTTCTCAATGTAAGGTTTAGGTAAAACATGATTAGCAGTATAAACTTTAGTATTTCTCGCAGAAACACTCTTAGCAATATCTTTATAAGGTTCATGATACTTATTCCACGTCTTTTTAGGCACTTCAATGTAGGAAGCAAAAGACTTAAAATAAGAAGCAATAGCTTGAGAGTCTAGACCATAAGCATTTTTAATGTTTTGAAAGTCATCAGTTCCCATAAAAGATTCAATGCATTCATAATCATAATTTATACCTGACTTTCTACCTTTGTCATTCTCCCAAGCTTTAGCATTGTCTTGAATACGGTCCAGAAGATCTCATTTAGCTTCTTCTTCCATGCGAGTGAATGATCCAGCACAAGAAGCATCCAATAGATCCTTATCATGAAGAGAAAGTCTTGCATAAAAGTTATTGATAATAATATTGTTGGGGAGCTCATGAATGGGACATTTGAGCATTAGTAACTTCAATCTCCCCCAAGCTTGAGTTGTACTCTCTCCATCAAGAGGCCAAAAGTTGTATATTTGATTCCGATCTTTATGAATCTCACTAGGAGGATAAAACTTTGAATAAAAGAGAGGTACCATTTCCTCCCATTCAAGAGCTTGCACATTCTTCAGCAGCTTATACCATTCCTCAGCTCTTCCTTTCAGTGATAATGGGAATAACTTCTTCTTAACTTGATCTGTAGTAATACCTGCACACTTGAACAACCCGCATAATTCATGTATAAAAAGAAAATGATCACCGAGATGGACAGTTCCATCCCCAATATAGTAGTTATCCATAACACGATCAATAATTCTTGTAGGTATTTTAAAAGAATCCTTCTCAGCAGGTTGATGACCCACAAGTATAGGTGGTGTATCGCAGTATTTTCGATAAGTAAGAGTGTCAAACCCAACGAGGAGAAGAAGGTGCTGGCTAGTGGTATGGATCAAGAATTCTCTACAAATACTTAGCAAACGGATTTTTAGGGGTTTTTGATAAAGCAAGTAAACAAAGTACGAGTAAACAAAAGACAGTAGGAATAAATGCAGCAAGTGGCCCAATCCTTTATGCAGCAAAGGACAAGCCGGTTGTATTACTTAAGATGACCAAACGTTCTCAAGGACACATGGGAAGACTGTCAAGTGCTTTCGCTTCATATAGTTGATTAATCTCCTTTAGCTTGCTAAGTGTTGTGTGGGTGAACCTATGCTAATGTACCGACCTTCCTAGGACTAATACATACTTGTGATTATACCCCTTGCAAACATCCGTAAGTACAAGAAAGTAATTAAGGTAGAAACCTAACCATAGCTTTAAACTCTAAGACCCTTACGCCCCTTGTGCAATGGTTTCCTAACGGGGGTTCAAGTTTCTGTCACTCCGGCAACCCCTACGATTAGTAGCCAAATACACAATGCATTCCCCTAGGCCCATATAGGTGAAGTGTCATGTAGTCGACGTTCACATGACACCACTAGAAGAAGTACACCACAACTTAAATAAGAATCTATTGAATCTCTCTCAACACAACTCCACTACTAACAACATGACTTCTCCCATGTCCTCAAGAACAAAACAAACTACTCACAAGACATCATATGGATCATGATCAAAGATGGAATAATGATGTATAACAATCTGAACATAAACAATAATTCAATGGTTCACTCAATAGCATCAACTACAAAGAGTAATCAACACCGGGAAAGTTTCCCCTATGAACTATGTAAGATTCAACTCAATTGTTACAACAATATGGAGATGGTGATGAGGGTGCTGATGGTGATGATGGTGGTGATGATGATGATCCCGATGAAGTCCATCTTGATGGTGGTGTTGATGGCGATGATCTCCCCTCTCCGGGAAGGAATTCCCCCGACAGAAATCTGTTTGTCGTAGAGATCTTTCTCTCTTGGTGTTTTCCGGCCCGCAGAGGCGGCGGAATCTTTCTGTGGTCGCTTCCCGAGTCTTAGGGTTTTGGGAGGATGATATACGCCAGAGGGGAGAGCAGAGGTGGGCCAGGGCAGCCACACCACCTGCTGGCACGGCCTAGGGCTGCCCGCGCCAAGGGGTGGTGTGGGCCCCCTGTGGCCCATCTCCACTCCGTCTTCTGGAAAAATAGGATTTTCCGTATATTTTCCCGGATTTTCTGATCTTCGCGAATTGTGCCTCCAAACAACACCTTTTCCATCAGAATCCTGACTGCAGCGGTCCATGCTCCAAAAGTCATCAACCATGCAAAAACAGATGAAATAACATAAGTATCACCTCTCAATACGAAATATATCAATGAATAATAGTGAATTAAGACATAGAAAAGTGATGCAAAATGGACGTATCAACTCCCCAAGCTTAGACTTCGCTTGCCCCAAGCGAAACTGAGCTCAATAAACATGGCCTCAGGTTTATGGAGTGAAGAGTCGATAAAAGAATACGGACAAGAAGCATCACATTCATCAAATACATATATCATAATAGAAGACAACTCACTATTATATAACTCAACTTGTAATGAGTAAAGGAAACACAATAAAGATACATAAAGTGAATCATAATTGGTAATGGCAAACTTAGCTCTTGGTCGAAGAATAGTTGATAATTTGCTGGAGTTCACAAATAGCTGGTTTTCAATGATAGCTTTCAAAGTAGTAAACATCAAGATAAGAGTAATGTGCAAACCAAGGAACATAAGAAACATGATTGAATAAATCATCATATGCATGAATGAAACACAACAATTCAAAATACTTGCTGAGATGGAAGGGAATAGGTTTACTGACTCAACTACAAAGTAAAAGAAAGGCCCTTCGCAGAGGGAAGCAGGGATTGCAAGTCTCATAAAGAGCTCCCGAAAATTATTATACTTACTAGCTTTCAGATCTCATTGCCCCTATCATAGGAATCTTTAGGTGATTAAGTGTAAAGTGATCAAATATGAGGATATGCATTGACAAGTTGTAAGTTGAGAATCTCATGTCCCTTGAATACGAGGGCCGCTCCTCATGGTACTCAAGTTTAGTCACCGGTAAGTTCTTGTCATCGTAAACATATGTGTATCATTGAGAACCGCCAACGGGGTACCCCTTGCCCGATGATACAGAAGAATCCCCATATCAAAATGACAAGGCAAGCAGACGACAAGTATCTCAGCAATCTTCTTATTTACCATGGGAATATGGTGCTTTTCTCTCTCTTTCCTCTTTTCATAATATCTCTTTTTTCTTTTCTCTTTTTCTCAATCTCTATCTCTTTTTTATATAAGAAGAATGCTTCATAGATACTTGTTATGGTTACGCTACAGGTTTCCACCATGTCAACATGGATTAGACCAGCGGCCCAGGCGTTTCTCTAACACATATGCATAACTCCATGGACTTACAAGCTCCCCTTTCATTTCACACCGACGACATCCATAGACAAAAGAACATGATATCAACTTGGTACAAAGTACCAGTGCAATGTTGAAAGCGTTCCCCATGACAGCATGGTTCTGCTAATTCACAACTTACAAAGCGCAAGCATATACGCAACATAGGTGAGCACAATGGTTCAAGTTTATCAAATGCAAGAAAGTAAAGTGTGCCATCAAGTTCGTGAGAGCTTTAATCACTAATTTTCACATAACAAGTTTAATTTGGGAGGTAGATAAAACAAGAATTTACTTGGAATAGCAATAATGCTACTAGGTAGGTATGGTGGACACAAATGGCAAAGGTTTTGGTTTTAAGGAGGTGGATGCACGATAAGAATTCCCTCTCAATACAGGTTTTTGGCTAGCAAGGCTGGGTAGCAAGTACAAGAGTTGAAGGAAAGAAACAAACATACAAGTGATAAAAACAAACATGCAATCTTCCTTGGAAGCACAAAAGATCTTAGCTAGAGAATACTAGACTTATGAGCAAATCAAGAAAGATGATGAAATTATTTTTCGTTAGAGTACTTCTATCTTTTTCATTCAACTCTCGAAAATAGTGTTGATCCTGACCGAGCCAGGTTTGCCAAAACTAACTAAATTAACTCAATGATCCCAAAGTGATACCAATACTAACAACAAGATCAATCATATAACCACGAATTGAAAACTAATATAAGCTATGCAAAAGAGTAAACGATAGAACTTCTCATTAATATTCCATAATGGAAACTCACACCAAGGGATACATATCTAATGAGAGAGGGGACACTTCCATAATGCAATCCATACTACACAATAACTCCTCTATTCATGATATGACTCTACTAATAAGGTAAAAAGATAGAAGATAATGATGTGATACCGCGACACTACCCCAAGCTTGGAACAAACCAAGGGGATGCCAAACCTGATGACGAATTTCTCTTTTGGTGGTGGTATCCTCTCATCTTCGTCCGTCTTCCAGGGTAAGGGCTTCCCATCAACAAAGGACATCGTGGTTTCCAACATCCTGAAACTTGCAGCAACACTTATGTGTTTAAACCTAGCCTCATACTCACAGTTTTGATTTTCAACGTCATAGAACTGTGCTTGCAGTTCGTTGGTTGTTTGGCAGAGTGAGAGGACTTCGTCTTTGAGTTCAGCAGTCTCCTTTTGGTGCTCGGTGATGAGTTCGGAACAAGTCTTATGGATGATATCCACTTCGCGCTCCGCCATCTTCTTGTACCTAAAGACTTCTTGCTCTAGTGCTCCCATCCTGTCCTCCAGACTTCCTTCACCTTTAGGGCCTTGAACTTCTTTAATCCAGACATCCCCATCTTCGAGCAACAACTCCTTGGGTTGAATCTTCAACTCTCTCATGTATGGGTTGATGATATCTTCTAAGGAATCTCCCCCAGCTGATCTAGTGGAAGACATTGTGGCTCCAAATCTAGGATTCTACCTGGCAGAAACAGATCGAAACAAAAACATGACGAAAACATGATATACGAACCTCGAGGGATCCGGGGGGTTATATATTATGAAGTTTTATAACAAGAGGAAGGTACTGGGTGAAAACGGGTCGGAGGCGGAGTCTGGGGTGGCCTCACCACCTGGTGGCATGGCCAGGGGTGGGCCCACACCACAGGGTGGTGTGGGCCACCCTGGCTCCGTTTCTGTCCCTTTTTCGCTTCGTAACTTTCCATATTGACTAAAAAATGCAAAAACCTAGTTGGATTGTATTTTCGCGGAACTTTTCTTACCAGAACTGTTACCTATTTTAAAACAGACTCTGCAAGTCTCTGAATTTGGTATTTAGTGGATTCTTCCGGAGTCTCCACTTGAATAATCATCAGTATCTTCATCTTTCTACACTTATTACTTGAGTCATAAAACCTTTCTTTTCCTCATTACACCATTATCTCCACTTCCTGGAAATTTCTTTCACACGAAACTTCACACAATTCTCATTAGCAACATTAGTATAAGTGAAGTGATAAAACCTTTTGAGTCCAACTTCAATTGAAAACCATCAAAACATAAGCTACTATAGCAATTCCTTTTGAAAACCCAAAAAGAATTCAAAAAGGAAATCGAATAAAGAAGCAAATGCAAGAGTGGCAAAATCTATCAAAACAGACCAGCTGGTAAAGATAATTTTTTTAGAAAATCTTCTGTTGATAAAATCAAAAAGTGCAAAACTAACGAAAGTTAAATAACAACCTGGGGCAGAAGCACAAAAAATTATAGCTCAATCCAACATACAGAGATCTCTCACGAATTTTTACGATGAAGCACAAAAATCTGTTTCGGGACAACAAACTTCCCCAAATCTTACTTCTCTCTCATTAGAGGTTGATCTTGACACAAAAACCAAACAAAACGGATAAGGAGCGGTTATTACCGAAGTGATAACTTCCAAGACTCAAAGAAACAAAAACAACCTGAAAGCAAAAACAAATTGGGTTGTCTCCCAGAAAGCTCTTTCTTTATAGCCATTAAGATGGGCATGATAATTTTGAAGATGCTCACATAGGAATATGAATTGAAGTGAAAGAGAGCATTAAGAAGCAAAAACACACACACACATTTAAGTCTAACCCACTTCCTATGCAAGGGAATTTTGTAAACAAACAAGTTGTTGAAACCAAAGGCTACTTGCATAAGAAGGCAAAAGAAGTGCAACACAAAAACTTTTAGCATAAAACGAGGGAACTTGATATTATTGAGATAAATAAGAACACTTTTCCCTCTTTCATAGTAACTTTCAGTATCATGCATAAACTTAACAATATAGCTATCACAAGGACCATCATAGCAATGATCACTTATTCTAAAGAGAAAACACCGGAATACTAGCTCTCATAACACTACTATGTGAAACAATATTAGAGGTATCCTTACAAAGGATAATTTGTCCCTCTTTTTCATATTTAGTAACAAAGTCTTTCACATTTGCTATTATAGGTTCATCAACCGTTTTTTATTAGGTTCAACAACTTTGCTTGTACTTTCATTAACCATACTAGCTATCATAGAATGTTCTTTATCTTAACTGGGAAAGGCATTTTCTCAATATAAGGTTTAGGTAAAACATGATTAGCAGTATAAATTTCAGTATTTCTTGCAGGAACACTCTTAGCAATATCTTTATAAGGTTCATGATACTTATTCCACTTCTTTTTAGGCACTTCAAATAGGAAGCAAACGCCTTAAAATAGGAGGCAATAGCTTGAGAGTCTAGACCATAAGCATTTTTAATATTTTGAAAGTCATCAGTTCCCATAAAAGATTCAATGCATTCATAATCATAATTTATACTCGACTTTCTACCTTTCTCATTGTCCCAAGCTTCAACATTGTCTTGAATACGTTCCAGAAGATCCCATTTAGCTTCTTCTTCCATATGAGTGAATGATCCAGCACAAGAAGCATCCAATAAATCCTTGTCATGTAAAGGGAGCCTTGCATAGAAGTTATTGAAAATAATATTGTTGGGGAGCTCATGAATGGGACATTTGAGCATTAGTAACTTCAATCTCCCCCAAGCTTGAGCTGTACTCTCTCCATCAAGAGGCCGAAAGTTGTATATTTGATTCCGGTCTTTGTGAATCTCACTAGGAGGATAAAACTTTGAATAAAAGAGAGGCACTATTTCCTCCCATTCCAGAGCTTGACCATTCTTCAGCAGCTTATACCATTCCTCAGCTCTTCCTTTCAGCGATAATGAGAATAACTTCTTCTTAACTTGATCTGTTGTAATACCTGCACACTTGAACAACCCGCATAATTCGTGTATAAAGAGCAAATGATCATCGGGATGGACAATTCCATCCCCAACATAGTAGTTATCCGTAACACGATCAATAATTCTTGTAGGTATTTTGAAAACATCATTCTCAGTAGGTGGTGGCTTATCTACTACCTTAGCAGTGGTAGTAGCATTACCAAATAAGAAACTCAGCGAATTACCCATAACGAAAATAAAGCAACTAACAGAAGTAAACAATACTCACAGTAGAAGTTTCCTTTACTAGTTCCACTCTCCAATAGCGCTTCACTCCCGGGCAACGGCACCAAAAAATAGTCTTGATGACCCACAAGTATTGGGGGTGTATCGCAGTATTTTCGATAAGTAAGAGTGTCGAACCCAACGAGGAGCAGAAGGTGCTGGCTAGTGGTATGGATCAGGAATTCTCTGCAGATACTTAGCAAACGGATTTTTAGGGTTTTTTGATAAAGCAAGTAAACAAAGTACGAGTAAACAAAAGACAATAGGAATAAATGCAGTGTCGTGGTGGTGTCATGGCAGATGCCATGTGTAGGCAGAAGGTGGGGACTAATATGCGCTAGGGGAATCCAGGGAGGGATATCGAAGTGATTCTCCACACCAAAACTCGTATTGATTTTCTTCCAAGGTTACAAGTGCTCCTAGAGCTGTATTGGCGAGAGGAGGAAGAAGATGCTCTCTTACTCTCACCCACCGACCTCACCTCAAACCCTAGACCTTAACAGAATTGTCCAGAGAATCAAGTCCAACCCCCTCTTTTGAAGCCCTAGCCCCCCTTTTATAGGAGAGGCTCGGTTTCAACCTAGGGCATACGTGGAGGCATATTCCTAAGAATATGCCCCCTCCCGAAGTGGTAAACCGACCGGGGTGATTTTTCCCCCTCGTCAGCTATGCTTTAGCTACGTGAGCCATGACGGCGCCCTCGTCAGCTGACACGGGCGTCGTCACGCTTGTCGACCACGCCCCGGTGGTCCAGTCCTCTCTCGCTTCGTTCAGGCAGTGCGTACCGGGGCTCCTTTTGACCAGTGAGATTCCTTCCTTCTCCTAGAAGGTTACTGCGACCCGGACGATGGTTCATCCGGCCACACCCTTTTCCTGCATACAGGTTAGACATACGCTTCCGACTTACCGCTTAAGTCGGATTAGGGCTAATTAGGCGAACGCCCCCAGGTCCGGGTTGCCCTGTGACTCGGCCTGCCTTGAGGTGACCTGACCAGTACTTGCTTTGACCTTGCCGGACCTCGGCTAACTCGGCCTTTCATACCACGGCGTGACCCTACCCGGGGGTATCCCCCCAACATTAGTCCCCGAAGCTGGCGCGGTCTTAGCCGCCTTGGCTGCTAAGGCCACACCAGGTTCCATCTCGTACTCCTGTTGCTATTTGCCGAGTTACCTCTGTACCTCGGACGGCTTGGATTTACGTTCCGTTCGCACGTTGCAAGTTTTCACTTGCCGGCCGGGTTACCACAGCTCCATCCGGGTCTTACTTCCTTCTCTCGTACGCTAGCCCATGTGAATGGTAATAATTGTGTTGTCTTATTTTAAGGGACGGTACAGTAATCGCCGCAGTAACCGTCAGTCATCACTGTGCATGGGTCACGTCACGCCTGCCCCCTCGTTTACCGCATCAGTGTGTCACGTCCCAAGATTCTTTCCGCCCTGAGGCCTTCCGTGTGGCTCCTTACTGATTGGTACGGACGGGTAATACACGGCCACAGGGTGTGGCCAGTACACAGGGCGCGATCCCACTCACCGCTTACGTGGGTGGTTAAATAGCGGAGGGGTGCGTTCCTTAGGATTTTCCCCTCCGCACGCCTCTGCCTGCTGCTACTCTCCTTCGTCTTCCTCGCGACTGCGCCGCCGCCAGTACTGCCAAAAAATAGCGTCGCCGCCGCACTTCTCCGTTTCACCTCTACGTGTCCATCACTGCGACGTCAATCTCCCGCTACGGGTCCTCTCCAATCCAAGCCGCTGTCCCCTGCCGCCTCCAGCGCCGGCGAGGGCTTCGAGGAGCAGATGACTGAAGAAGAGCTCGCCATTGCTGAGCAAGAGATGGAGGAGGACGCCGCCGCTGGGGACCGCGACGCATGGGCCGGCTCCTGGGTCTGCCAGGACGATCTGGATTGGCTCTATCGGACCAGACGCCTCCCTGCCAGCGTCGCCGCTCGCCTCGCCTCTGCCGAGCTAGCTCCTTCGCCCAACCCCGGGGAGTTCGTTGTGTTCCTGTCTCATTTTCAGCGGGGCTTCGGACTCCCGGTGAGTGATTTCTTCCATGATTGGCTCAGCATCTACCATCTCCAGCCGCACCATCTTCCGGCCAATGCCATTACTTCCCTCTCTGCTTTCGCCTCTACGATTGAAGGCTACGCCGGATTATGGCCCACAAAGGAGCTGTGGATCCGGTTTTTCGCCCTTCGCCGCAATGTTGTCCCCGACATTCACACTGACCCGGAGGACAAGCGGCTCACGCAGTTCGGAGTAGCCTCCATCTCACCCCGGAGGTTTTCTGTTTTCCCTCGGGTCACAGGGCTAGAATCCTGCAAAGGTTGGGCCCGGACGTTCTTTTATGTCCAGAACACAGGCACCGAAGATTTGATCCGGTTGCTTCCTTATACCCCGGGTCCGCCGAACCCGGATCTGTGGGACGCCGTTCCGAAGAAACCTACGGCCCTGGCCAACCAAGTGAGTAAGAGGTTCGCGGAGCTGAAGGAGCTCGGGTTGCGCAACGAGGATGCGATGATCACTTTCGTGCGCAACCGAATCTCCCCTCTCCAGAAGCACACCCACAAGGTGTGCCATATGAGCTACGGCCGCGATCCCAACCGGACTTCATCTTTCGAGCTGAACAATACGGAGATCTTCCGCCGGGTTAAGTCTCTTTTCACCATTCAGAAGGATTTCTCCTCTGACTGGACTTGGGGGATTGAGCATTTCTCCCGTGACCGGCTTCCTCCCATGGTAAGTTTCATGTAGCAAACTTACCCCGGACCAGTCAACAAACGCTCGAGGACGGCACTGATCCGACCCTTAAGTGGGCACCGGACCGGGTGACTTCGGACGTGGAGGAGCCGGACCAAGAGATGTTTCTCCCCATGACTGACGCGACGAAACGACCCACGGGTAACTTCTCTTCTGCCAGAGATTGGCCCGATGATGAAGATTACTCGGATATCGAGATAATTGAACCGTTTGAGGCTGTCCCCCTTTCTTTTGCTTTTCCGCCATCAGCTCACGCCGGTGGCCATATCCACGAGGATGCTCCCCTCGCCACAGGCGAGCCAGTTCCGGTGGCGCCGAAGAAAAAGCGCGCGGCCTCTGCAAGCTCTTCCTCCGGACCTTCCGAGCCCGTTAAAAGGCGAAAGAAGGCCCCAGCACGAAGGGCTCGGAAACCCAGAGCAGCCGAAACCTCGGATGCGTAAGTCCTTCTTTCTTCTGTAACTCGTTCTTCCTTACTTCGTCGTAACTTTCCTTCTGACGTTACCTGATCTCACAGGGCTCCAGTGGAGGTCCCTTAGAGTGGGTCCAGTATCTCATCGCCTCTCCCGGCCAGCCCCTCGCCCCGTCGTGCCGACGAGTCACGTCCGCTGAGCCCCATTCCGGAAGCTCTGTGGCCGCTCCGGATCATCCTGGGGCGGGGGAAACTGGCCCAACCAGAACAACGACAGCTACTACCTCGGCGACGCCACAACCAGCAGCTACTAAAGCTACTTCGTCTCCAGCATCTATTCCAGTACCAACTCCAGCCTCGTCAACAGCACCAACCCCGACAGCGAAAACGTCAGCGCCGGCACCAAGTCCAGCAACGAAAGTAGCAGCGCCCAGTTCCTCTGCATCTTTCGAGTCCTCCCAACCTCGGCAGGGGAAACCGCTGCTACGGCTTCTTCTTCCCAGCAAGCCAAGGGTAAGAAGACTCAAGACGTTACCAAGCCCAGCACTGCCGAGCCTGGGCAACGTACCCTTGAGTCCATGCTCCCCAAGAAGACACCAGCGGCAAAGGACGCGTTTGCCGAGCCAACTGAGTCTTAGCAGTTGGTTCTGCATACCAGCCTCGCCCTTGCCTTAGTGGAGAGGAAGGAAGCACACGCTAAGGGTTTGGTGCCGCCACATATGCCCTCAGGCGAACGGTACCCCCCAAGCCTGATGGAGTTCATCATGAACTGGAACAAGGCCGAGGTAATCCACAAATCTGATCAAGTGAATACCGCCGCCAAGGCCATTAACCTCGCTGGACGGATGATGGAGGTACGCTGTTTCTCCTTCGTAAATTGTAGTTAATAACCATTAGTCCCCGAGCCTCCGGGGGAGTAACTTGTTACTCGGCCGGATGCTCTTTTATAGAATTAACGTAGCTCCATAATCACTCCGAACATGCACACACCTAGAGCCGGGTTAAGTTCCGCTTGGCCCGGATCTTAGTACACTTCAAACATGCACTCACCTAGAGCGGGGTTAAGTTCCACTTGGCCCGGATCTTAGTACACTTCGAAAATGCACTCACCTAGAGCCGGGTTAAGTTCCACTTGGCCCGAATCTTAGTACACTTCGAACATGCACACACCTAGAGCCGGGTTAAGTTCCACTTGGCCTGGATCTTAGTACACTTCGAACATGCACACACCTAGAGCCGGGTTAAGTTCCACTTGGCCCGGATCTTAGCACACTTCGAACATGCACTCACCTAGAGCCGGGTTAAGTTCCACTTGGCCCGGATCTTAGTACACTTCGAACATGCACACAGCTGACTTAAGTTTCTGTATCTTTTTCAAGTGACCACCAACCGCCGAAGTGCCGAATTCCAGCGCTTGTTGGATACACATAAAAATCTTCGCACGAAACAGTCTGCACTCATCGCTGAGTATGAGAAAAGAGGTAAATTTCTTTCTCACTCCTTTCTTCATTTTTCTTCCACTTTACTTGCCGAATGAATCTGATTGTTCGGTTTCCGCAGCTGGGGTGGAAGCTGAAAACAAAATAATGCGAAAGAACTTGGAGCAGATCAAGGGTACGTCCTTCTTATATGTTCTTACTGTGCTTCTCATCATTTTACCTCCTTGGCTCGGAAAACATTCATACCTCGGCTCTGCCGGGCCAACACACGGTTTCAGCATTGCTTGAAGAAAGTGTGCATCTGCCTGACATGATGCTGCATTTTCTCGAACAAGCAGGACAACATCAAGACAAGTTGAAGAAGAAAGATGATGAGCTCGCCCTCCTCCGGACCAAAGATGACGACATAGCCAAGCTCAAAGCTGAAATGGCTAAGATGAAGGCGCAACACCAAACCGAGCTGAAAAGGGTTGGCCTGGACTTCACCGAGGAACGCGAGCGCCTCAAACTCCAAATTGCTAAGGATCGTGAGCTCCTACAGGAAGCCGAGGTCAAACTTGGGTCGACAAATGCTGAGCTCGAGCAGCTTCGGAAAAGGCATGATGCTTGCATCAAGGAGCTGACCTGGATCCACAGTCACATCTCTCGTAACTTCTTTTCCTTTATCCGCGTTACTTCTCTGGGTTACGTCTCATGTCTTATTTTCTCAACTTTGTCCTTTGCCTTGTTTCCCAGGCCACTTTCCAGAGGGTACTGCCATTGCACGTGCTGCTGTTGCCAATTTCCGCCGAGAGAGAGGTACTCCGGTCACTGCTGAGGGTGACCCCATTCCCTTTGACATGGAGGACCTGTTGGTCAGCCTATCATCTCGCGTGGAAATTATCAAGAACTACGACCGGGACCTCCTCGATGTTTCAGTCCGGATCCTCCACGCCTTCTGGCCCGCCGATGACGCTCCGGAGAGAATCACGCAGCTCGCTGAAAAGCTTTCAGAAATTGAGACCCAGCTCGACCTCTGGCGAGAATCCGCTGGCCGGGCTGCTGCCAATATCGTCCTTCACCACGTTTTGACGTGGTACGAAAAGATAGATCTCAGCCTCCTCACACGGCTGCGCACCGGGTCCAAATGGTCAGATGACCCGGAGTGGGTAGCTCGGCGCCAGGCTTGCGCCCATAGCCTCATTGAATATGCCCCCATTCATGAATGGACTGAGGGTCCGAGCTTCCTGGAAGCCGCAGGCGAAGAGGAAGTTGAGAACATTGAGGATGACTCGGGTGAATCGGAGGAGGACACTACCTCGGATATCGAAGAGGGCGATGATGATGCCGAACTCCGTCCTGCTGCTCCTAAGTAAAAACACTTGAAAATTCATGAGATCCCCGGTATGCCGGGTGGAATTGTATTCCAAATACATGTGATATTTTGCTACTGAGTACTTATGCCGGATTAACGTGGGCGTAGTCCCCAAGTTTCTTTTTCTTGTTCGTTCAATCTTTTGGCTCGGGTCGTGTCTACCTTGATTCGGTTTTACAACTTACGAATCCGAGCCTAAAAAATTGTCTTAACCATACTGGGAAACTTTTAGACTTAGCTCGAAAATAAATACGGGATTAGTCCGGAAAATAAACGCCGGCTCGAATAAATTCTTTTCCTTAGTCGTTTTTCATGTGCTACGCAATTCCAAACTTGTTCTCTTGCTTGCCATGAAGCCAATTCTTGTTGGACAGCAGCAAGTCGAAGAGTTGGGTTTTTGGTGCTCACACACTACTAATCCGAGCTAAGTAGAATAACTTACTCCAGCTGACGTGCAGAAAATAACAAACATTATTAAGGCAGTCCCCGAGTTACTGCTCGAGGTGCCAACATTTTATTGATAAGCTCATTGCCGACATACATACCGACATATGAGATGACTCGGATACATACACTTCTTAGCTAAGTGTAGAAGGGATGAAGTAGAGCTACATTCCATAGTCACTTGGATTCCTCTCCGGACCTGTCCGCCTTGTTCTTTTCCTGTGGCTTTGCATCTATAAGATAATAAGAATCATTGTGCAATGCTTTGCTCACGACGAATGGCCCTTCCCATGGGGGGGGGAGAATTTATGCATTCTAGTAGTACGTTGTACCAACCGAAGCACCAAATCGCCTTCCCGAAAGACTCGGGGGCACACTTTCCGGCTATGATAGCGTCGGAGATTTTGCTGATATATGGCGGATCTGGACAGTGCCAGTTCTCTCGCTTCTTCCAGCAGATCAACATCATTTTGCCAGGCTTCTTGCACTTTGGCTTCTGTGTATTGGGTGACTCTAGGCAAATCATGCTCTATGTCGGCTGGTAATACAGCTTCTGCCCCATATACCAGAAAAAATGGCGTATAGCCTGTTGATCGATTCGGAATTGTTCTTAAACTCCACAGTACCGCTGGTAGTTCTTCTATCCAGCACCCCGCTGATCTTTGTAGCGGCTCTATGAGCCGGGGTTTTATCCCGGATAACACTAATCCGTTGGATCTTTCCACTTGCCCGTTCGATGCGGGGTGGGCTACCGAAGCTACGTCAAGTCGGATCCTTTTATCCCGGCAGAAACGAGCAAATGCTCCTTCCGCAAAATTTGTGCCATTATCAGTTATGATACTGTGAGGATAACCGTACCTCAAGATGACATCTTTGAGAAATGTTACGGCCATAGCTCCATCACATTTTCTTATAGGCTTTACCTCGATCCACTTCGTAAACTTGTCCACCATTACCAAAATGTGAGTCATGTTTCCTCTTGCTGGTTTGAACGGGCCCACCATATCCAGGCACCATACGGCAAATGGCCAAGTGATTGGGATGGTCTTGAGTTCCGACATCGGCATATGCGTCTTTGTGGCGTACCTCTGACAACCATCACATTTTCTCACCAGATCTTCTGCTTGCTCTAAGGCATTTGGCCAGTAGAATCCGTGTCGAAAAGCTTTCGCTACCAACGCTCGGGATGAGGCGTGATGCCCGCACTCCCCCTGATGTATATCCCGGATGATTTCAAGCCCTTCGTTCGGGTCAACACACCGCTAGAGGACATTGGTCACACTTCTTTTGTATAACTCGGAATTGATGATCGTGTAAGCCTTTGCCTTCCTCTGTGTTTGCCTGGACAACACCTCTTCAGCGGGTAACGTTCCATCTTTCAGGAATTGAAATATAGGCAGTGCCCAAGCCGGTATTGGCCGCACGGGGAACACGTCCTCATCTATCTCCATATGATCCACCGGCATAACTTCAACCGGACTACGCTGAGCAGTCCCCGGGTTTTGCGAAGCAGTCCCCGGGTTTGCCGAAACCGTCCCCGGGTTTTGCGCACCACTCCCCGTGTCAACGTCCATGGGCGCTGCTCCGGACTCTGTGTCCTCTGGGACGTAGATGGACTCGGATTCCTGGGATGGCCTGATGGATGGTTTATTGAGGTGCTCTAATGCTACACCCGGTGGAATTGCTTGTCTGGTTGACAAGAGCTTCGACAGCATGTCGGCAACCTCATTTTCCACCCGGGGTACGTGATGAAATTCGCATCCCTCAAAGTAACCAGAAATCTTCTGCAGATGAAATCTGTATAGTGCCATGTTTGGATCAAGAGCGTCCCATACTCCGGACACTTGCTGCACCACTAAATCCGAGTCGCCAAAGCATATAATCCGACGTATACCAATTTCCTTTGCTACCTTGAGCCCATGCACAAGTGCTTCATACTCAGCGACATTATTTGATGCGGTGAAGTGGATCTGCAGCACGTATTTCAACTGGTCCTTCTTTGGCGACGTGAGTACGACTCTGGCACCTAGCCCGGTTTTGGTTTTTGATCCGTCAAAGTGCATCCGCCAATAGTTCGGATCTGGAAGTGGTGGTTCGTACTGTACCTCGGCCCAGTCCACGAAAAAGTCCGCCACAGCCTGAGACTTTATGGCTTCTCTCCGGTCATACTGCGGGGCGTAAGGAGCTAGCTCAATTGCCCATTTTGCAATCCTGCCGCTTGAATCCTTGTTACTCATTATCTCGGATATAGGGGCCTCACATATGACCCGGATGGGATGCTCTTCAAAGTAATGCTTCAATTTCTTGGCGGCCATGTACACGCCATACGCCATTTTTTGATAGTGTGGGTAGTTCTGCTTTGAGGTTGACAACACTTCACTCAAATAATACACCGGCCTTTGCACTGACTTACCTTCCTCGCCACGCTCCACCACTATCACTGCACCTACAACTCGGTTGGTTGCGGCTATATAGAGCAACATTGGCTCTTTTGATAGTGGGGAGGCTAGCACTGGCGCTGTGGCTAACATTTTCTTTAGGTGGGTAAAGGCCTCATCCGCCTGCGGCGTCCAAATGAACTTATCCGACTTTTTCATGAGTTGATAGAGAGGCAATGCCTTTTCTCCTAACCGACATACAAACCAACTTAACGAGGCCAGGCAACCTATAAACTTCTAGACATCGTTAAGACACTTCGGCAGTTCCATTCGTTCGATGGCTCGGATCTTGGTTGGATTAACTTCGATACCTTGGCTGGAAACCAGAAAGCCGAGCAATTTTCCAGCCGGGACACCGAAGGTGCATTTTTCCGGGTTAAGTTTCATCCGGAACCTCCTTAGGTTTGCGAACGTTTGCCTGATATCGTCAAGGAGCGTTTTGGTTTCCTTGGTCTTGATAACCACATCATCCACGTATACCTGTACATTTTGACCTATTTGGTCATGCAAACATTTTTGCATACATCTCTGGTACGTTGCCCCTGCATTACGTAAACCAAACGGCATGGTGCGATAGCAATAAGCCCCATACGGGGTAATAAACGCAGTCTTTATTTGATCATCCGGATTCAAAGGTATTTGGTGGAAACCGGAGTAAGCATCGATGAATGACAACAGTTCACATCCCGCAGTTGAGTCTATGACCTGATCTATTCTTGGCAGCGGGAATGGATCTTTCGGACACGCATTGTTCAGGTTCGTGTAGTCGATACACATGCGCCAAACCACTGCCACGTTAGGATCATCTTTCTTCTTTTCCACCAGCACCGGATTAGACAGCCAATCCGGGTAAAGAACTTCCATGATAAATCCTGCAGCTAGCAACCGAGCTATCTCATCCCCAATGACTTTTCTCCTATCTTCGGCGAAGCGGCGGAGAGGTTGCTTCACCGGCTTAGCTCCGGGTCTCACATTTAAAGAGTGCTTGGCCAA
Organism: Avena eriantha; assembly: GCA_910589775.1. NCBI lineage: Eukaryota > Viridiplantae > Streptophyta > Magnoliopsida > Poales > Poaceae > Avena > Avena eriantha. The sequence goes on from OU342745.1 coordinate 471,373,465, forward strand.
CTCCCTCAGAACACCTTGCAAGTCCTGTGTGGACCAAGCAAAAATGTCCCGATTCTCATGGAGGAAGCTGACGAGCTCGCTTTCCTATTTATCACTTAGCCCGGCACCAATTGTTACGGTGCGCTCTGGGAACATGTCATCAACAGGGACCTTCTTGGTATCTTTCGTGGCCTGGAAGGAGACAGTTCCATGGGGATTACTCAGCGCCGGCATACACCGTTGCGCGGACTGAGCCAACGCAGCCACCTCTTGAATTTTCCTTTTTTCCTGTGCGATCACAAGTGACTCGGCTAAGTTTGATCTGGCCGACGCACACTCCATCGAACGCCGGAAGTCCCCAGCAATTGTAATTACTCCGTTTGGTCCGGGCAATTTCATTTTCAAATAGCTTTTATGACAACTTGCCATGAACTTGTTCAGCACTAGCCTTCCGAGCAATGCATGATACGCGCTTTCCAAGTTCACTACTTCGAACTCCAGATTTTCAGTTCAGCAATTGTCCCTCGTGCCGAACAAGACGTCGACCCGGACCTTGCCTATGGGCTCGCAAGAAATGCCGGGCACAATGCCATGGAAAGTTGTCCTCGTGGCCTGGAGCATGTTCTCCGAAATACCCAACTTGCGCATTGTGTCCGCGTACATGATATTTATGCTACTGCCGTTGTCGATCAGTACCTTTGAGAATCTTATGTTGATGTGAGGCCCAATGAATGTAGGATCTAGCACCAACGCATACGAACCAGGGCTCGGCATGAGCTTGGGGTGATCCCTAATGCTCCTAGTGATTTCCTGATCGGACCAAGGCATGTACCTCGTCACTGTCTGCATTACGGCATTCACCTCCATATGCCTATGCTGCAAGCTTTTTCTATCAGTTTCCTCCGTGGTGAATACACAGTAGCTCTGGTGATGCTCCCTGTACTCGTTTCTCCCCTCATTTCCGAGGTGCCTTTGATCCGGCTGCTGCTGATTTTCTACTTGGTGCACTGCATCCCTTCTTTCATTGTTATCATACCTCGGCGGAGGAGGAGGCAACATCAGCTGTTGCGTGTTTGCTCCGGAGAGCAATTGCTACCGGGGTAACTCCTGCCGAGGCTGATCATTCCGAGGTGCCTGAGCATTCCCCGAACCACCTTGCTCGATCTTGCGCATCCACTCGCATTGCCTCGTCGTATGACCCGCTGGGTTGTTCGGATTTGGCGTGTGAAACTTAAACGGCTGGTCCAACATCGACTCGTAAGTATACCTCGGACGGTCTTTCCTTTCTTGCCATTGCTTCTTTTGCTCCGGTGTCCAAGTTTTCTTCCCATCGTTCCTTGGGGTCCACTGACCTCCAGTTTTCTGGCGCTGACTACCCCCTGCTCCGGGTTGATCTTGACTCACGGCCGCTACTTGGTCCGAACCGTACCGATGGTCCGGTCGATCATCTCTCCTTTTTCCTCTGTAATCATTTCTCCGGGATGATCCGGATCCATCCCTCTGATAGTACTCATCGCTTGACTCGTTCGATGCGAGCCTTGGTTGGGTCGGGTCGCCCAATGCATACGAATCTGCGATCCGGATCATCTTTGCCAACGTTGCCGGCATTTTCCGTTGCAACTTCATCCATAACTCGCTTCCATACCTGCACCCCTGTGCAAACCATGCTATGGCCTGTGATTCTATCACGCCCTCACACGAATTTCTCACGGTACACCACCGGGCCAAGGACTCCCGGTCCGTCTCATTGGGTCGCTGTTTGCACATAGCTAGGGTCTGTGCCCTATTTGGCCTTTGATACGTACTCGAAAAATTGCTGATGAACATCTCCTCGAAATCAATCCAGCAGTTGATGCTTTCTGGCGGCAAATTTTTCAACCACACCCTTGCCGGGCCTTCCAACATCTGGGGTACATATTGTACGACCCATCTCAGGTTGCCTGTGGCAATTTTTACAGCAGTAGCATAGTTTATCAGCCAATCCTCTGGCTTGGTACTTCCGTCATAGGTCTTGGTCCCCCTGGGCAATTGAAAGTTTGGGACTGGAGGCTCTTTCATGATCCGGGGTCCAAAACATGCTGGACCCGGTGGACCCTGACATTCTATCTGTTCCGACCTATATAGTCGATCTAGGTTCAACCTTGCATCATCCGGCATCAAATCCCTGCTTCCCAGTCTCGAACCTATCACATGATAGTCCGTTCTCGGATATTCCACATTCGCCATCTCCGAATCACCGTCATTATACCGGTTTTGCTCGTGCGGTGCGCCTTTCTGTTGGATACCTCGGCCGACACTATGCTCTTGCCTTGGCATGTTCCGCTGCTGCCCGGCATTGCCGTTGACAACGTTCCTCCGACCGGCATTGCCTTGGTCACGGTTACCTTGGCCAGCTCCGCCTCGGCTCACACTCCGTCGATCATCATTTTTCTGCGCTTCTTTTTCTTTCCCCGCCTGTGTCGGGTCATACGGGACAATCTGTTTGTTCCATCTGGCCGAGGTTACCACTTCCTCTCTCCTTGGATCGCCATGAGGGGACGACATAGCTTCAGCGGATTTCTCCAGGTTACCCATCGCCGAATGGACGATCTTGGAGGCTCCAGCTCTCTCTGGGTTCGCCCTGAGCAGTTCCTCATTTTGCCTGTTCGCAATCTGAACCAGCTCGTTAACTCGGTTTTGCTGCCTTTGTCGGGCTTCACCCGTCAGTCCTTCTAACTCGGATGCAGCTGCATCCGCCGCTCTGAGGTTCTTGGCCGGGGTACTATACCTCGGCAGCCCCACAGAAAGACAGTTCTCTGATTCCTCGATTTCGACATCACCTTCTCTGTTCATCTCGCTCATGAGATTCCTCCCTTTAACTTTTACAGCATCAACTTTGTTCGCCTTTGCGTACTCACACAGCATCATGTTCAACGACCGTTGGGCCGCGGCTATTTTCTTTGCGCCCTCAAGTATTTTCTGCCGAGTTTCTTCCAGCTCGGCCTGTGCGCGAGCCGGCTCTACCGCTGCTACTACAGGGTTTGCCAAGCTATCTATTGCCTCTCTCAGCACGTCCTCTGGCCTCTCTAGCGGAGGACCCCTACCTTTCCTTGGTGCCTTGGGTGTCACCTCCGGATCTGGCGCCGGATCCTTGCTCGTAACCGCTCCCGGCGCTGTCATCATTACCTCTGCATGGTCCAGGGAACGAGCGAAACGTCCCCCGCGAGCCAGAGTGAGGGGCGGTTCGCCTGCTTCGACAACGTGGCGCGGATGAACGCCTGACACATCCACCGCGACGTAGACCTTGTGTGCGCCGAGCTTGAGGAAGATGCCGTTGCGCGGGAGAGGGCGCGTGCCGAAGCAGCCTGCGTTGTCGCTAACGAAGTCCCGCGCTTCAAAGCGCAGGACGAGCCCGGAGACGATGCGTTTGCTAGTGGCGACGAAGTTTCCCGTCCGGATCTTGACCCCTGCTAGCGCCGCTAGCCCCACGGTGGGCGCCAACTGTCGTGGTGGTGTCACGGCAGATGCCATGTGTAGGCAGAAGGTGGGGACTAATATGCGCTAGGGGAATCCAGGGAGGGATAGCGAAGTGATTCTCCACACCAAAACTCGTATTGATTTTCTTCCAAGGTTACAAGTGCTCCTAGAGCTGTATTGGCGAGAGGAGGAAGAAGAAGCTCTCTTACACTCACCCACAGACCTCACCTCAAACCCTAGACCTTAACAGAATTGTCCAGAGAATCAAGTCCAACCCCCTCTTCTGAAGCCCTAGCCCCCCTTTTATAGGAGAGGCTCGGTTTCAACCTAGGGCATACGTGGAGGCATATTCCTAAGAATATGCCCCCTCCCGAAGTGGTAAACCGACCGGGGTGCTTTTTCCCCCTCGTCAGCTATGCTTTAGCTACGTGAGCCATGACGGCGCCCTCGTCAGCTGACACGGGCGTCGTCACGCTTGTCGGCCACGCCCCGGTGGTCCAGTCCTCTCTCGCTTCGTTCAGGCAGTGCGTACCGGGGCTCCTTTTGACCAGCGAGATTCCTTCCTTCTCCTAGAAGGTTACTGCGACCCGGATGATGGTTCATCCGGCCACACCCTTTTCCTGCATACAGGTTAGACATACGCTTCCGACTTACCGCTTAAGTCGGATTAGGGATAATTAGGCGAACGCCCCCAGGTCCGGGTTGCCCCGTGACTCGGCCTGCCTTGAGGTGACCCGGCCAGTACTTGCTTTGACCTTGCCGGACCTCGGCTAACTCGGCCTTTCATACCACGGCGTGACCCTACCTAGGGGTATCCCCCCAACATGCAGCAAGTGGCACAATCCTTTATGCAACAAAGGACAAGCCGGTCTTTATGTGGTTGCTCCCCGAGTCTTAGGGTTACGGGAGGATGATATACGCCAGAGGGGAGAGCCAGAGGTGGGCCAGGGCGGCCACACCACCTGCTAGTGCGGCCTAGGGCTACCCGCGCCAGGGGGTGGTGTGGGCCCCCGGTGGCCCATCTCCACTCCGTCTTCTGGCATCCTCAGTCTTCTGGAAAAATAGGATTTTCCGTATATTTTCTCGGATTTTATGATCTTCGCGAATTTTGCCTCCAAACAGTACCTTTTCCCTCAGAGTCCTGACTGCAGCGGTCCATGCTCCAAAAGTCATCAACCATGCAAAAACAGATGAAATAACATAAGTATCACCTCTCAATACGAAATATATCAATGAATAATAGTGAATTAAGACATAAAAAAGTGATGCAAAATGGACGTATCACAGGTGGTGGTTCATCTACTACCTTAGCAGTGGTAGTAGCATTACGAAACAAGAAACTCAGCGAATTATCCATAACAAAAATAAAGCAACTAACAGAAGTAAACAATACTCACAGTAGAAGTTTCCTTTACTAGTTCCACTCTCCAATAGCGCTTCACTCCCGGGCAACGGCACCAGAAAATAGTCTTGATGACCCACAAGTATTGGGGGTGTATCGCAGTATTTTCGATAAGTAAGAGTGTCGAACCCAATGAGGAGCAGAAGGTGCTGGCTAGTGGTATGGATCAGGAATTCTCTGCAGATACTTAGCAAACGGATTTTTAGGGGTTTTTGATAAAGCAAGTAAATAAAGTACGAGTAAATAAAAGACAGTAGGAATAAATGCAGCAAGTGGCCCAATCCTTTATGCAGCAAAGGACAAGCCGGTTGTATTACTTAAGATGACCAAATGTTCTGGAGGACACATGGGAAGACTGTCAAGTGCTTTCGCTTCATATAGTTGATTAATTTCCTTTAGCTTGCTAAATGTTGTGTTGGTGAACCTGTGCTAATGTACCGACCTTCCTAGGACTAATACATACTTGTGATTATAACCCTTACAAACATCCGTAAGTACAAGAAAGTAATTAAGGTAGAAACCTAACCATAGCTTTAAACTCTAAGACCCTTACGTCCCTTGTGCAATGGTTTCCTAACGGGGGTTCAGGTTTCTGTCACTCCGGCAACCCCTACGATTAGTAGCCAAATACACAATGCATTCCCCTAGGCCCATATAGGTGAAGTGTCATGTAGTCGACGTTCACATGACACCACTAGAAGAAGTACACCACAACTTAAATAACAATCTATTGAATCTCTCTCAACACAACTCCACTACTAACAACATGACTTCTCCCATGTCCTCAAGAACAAAACGAACTACTCACAAGACATCATATGGATCATGATCAGAGATGGAATAATGATGTATAACAATCTGAACATAAACAATAATTCAATGGTTCACTCAATAACATCAACTACAAAGAGTAATCAACACCCGGAAAGTTTCCCCTATGAACTATGTAAGATTCAACTCGATTGTTACATCAATATGGAGATGGTGATGAGGGTGCTGATGGTGATGGTGGTGGTGGTGGTGGTGATGATGATGATGATCCCAATGAAGTCCATCTTGATGGTTGTGTTGATGCCGATGATCTCCCCTCTCCGGGAAGGAATTCCATCGGCAGAAATCTGTCTGTCGGAGAGATCTTTCTCTCTCGGTGTTTTCCGCCTCACAGAGGCGGCGGGATATTTCTGTGGTTGCTCCCCGAGTCTTAGATTTTCAGGAGGATGATATACGCCAGAGGGGAGAGCCCGAGGTGGGTCAGGGCGGCCACACCACCTGCTGGCGCGGCCTAGGGCTGCCCGCGCCAGGGGGTGGTGTGGGCCCCCTGTGGCCCATCTCCACTCCGTCTTCTGGCATCCTTAGTCTTCTGGAAAAATAGGATTTTCCGTATATTTTCCTGGATTTTCTGATCTTCACGAATATTGCCTCCAAACAGCACCTTTTCCATCAGAATCCTGACTGCAGCGGTCCATGCTCCAAAAGTCATCAACCATGCAAAAACAGATGAAATAACATAAGTATCACCTCTCAATACGAAATATATCAATGGATAATAGTGAATTAAGACATAGAAAAGTGATGCAAAATGGACGTATCACAAGTGGTGGTTCAGCTACTACCTTAGCAGTGGTAGTAGCATTACGAAACAAGAAACTCAGCGAATTATCCATAACAAAAATAAAGCAACTAACAGAAGTAAACAATACTCATAGTAGCAGTTTCCTTTACTAGTTCCACTCTCCAATAGCGCTTCACTCCCGGGCAACGGCGCCAGAAAATAGTCTTGATGACCCACAAGTATAGGGGATGTATCGCAGTATTTTTGATAAGTAAGAGTGTCGAACCCAACGAGGAGCAGAAGGTGCTGGCTAGTGGTATGGATCAGGAATTCTCTACAAATACTTAGCAAATGGATTTTTAGGGGTTTTGGTTAAAGCAAGTAAATAAAGTACGAGTAAATAAAAGACAGTAGGAATAAATGCAGCAAGTGGCCCAATGCTTTATTCTGCAAAGGACAAGACGGTTGTATTACTTAAGATGACCAAACGTTCTCGAGGACACACGGGAAGACTGTCAAGTGCTTTCGCTTCATATAGTTGATTAATCTTCTTTAGCTTGCTAAGTGTGGTGTGGGTGAACCTGTGCTAATGTACCGACCTTCCTAGGACTAATACATACTTGTGATTATACCCCTTGCAAACATTCGTAAGTACAAGAAAGTAATTAAGGTCAAAACCGAACCACAACTTTAAACTCTAAGACCCTTATGTCCCTTGTGCAATGGTTTCCTAATGGGGGTTCATGTTTCTGTCACTCCGGAAACCCCTACGATTAGTATCCAAATACACAATGCATTCCCCGAGGCCCATATAAGTGAAGTTTCATGTAGTCGACGTTCACATGAAACCACTAGAAGAACTCCACAACTTAAATATCAAACTATTGAATCTGTCTCAACACAGCTCCACTACTAACAACATGACTTCTCCCATGTCCTCAAGAACAAAACAAACTACTCACAAGACATCATATGCATCATGATCAGAGATGGAATAATGATGTATAACAATCTGAACATAAACAATAATTCAATGGTTCACTCAATAGCATCAACTACAAAGAGTAATCTATACCAGGAAAGTTTCCCCTAAGAACTATGCAAGGTTCAACCCAATTGTTACAACAATATGGAGATGGTGATGAGGGTGCTGATGGTGATGATGGTGGTGATGATGATGATGATCCCGATGAAGTCTAGCTTGATGGTGGTGTTGATGGCGACGATCTCCCCTCTCCGGGAAGGAATTCCCCCGACAGAAACCTGTCTGCCAGAGAGATCTTTCTCTCTCAGTGTTTTTCACCCCGCAGAGGCGGATGAATCTTTCTGTGGTCGCTCCCCGAGTATTAGGGTTTCGGGAGGATTATATACGCCAGAGGGGAGAGCCAGAGGTGCGTGCTAGGCCATGCAGAGATAAACAAAACTTTTTCCCTAACGCGATACACCCAAGATCCAGCTCAGGTTATAGGCCACGAGATTACCGTTAGACACGCAGATGCGGAAGTTGATGTTGCGCGTCGAAGCAGTGCCGAACGATCCCACGGACAGCTACACCGGATCCCACGAACTCCTTCACCAGATCCCCACCAGCTTTCCCGTCTCCAGCGCCACAAGTGCAACGCCTCTACCGGTATACACACATACATGAAGGAGCTTCGGACAGAGGACTGCTAGATCTTGTCTAGCCCGAAATGGAAGTGGAGAAAGTGACGGCTAGGTCAGGGACTATCCCTTGTCACTCCACTTATATACACTCCTAGTTGGGCTTAATGCTTGAGGCCCATCTAGGCTGTACTCCAATCTCCATATGGATCTAATCCACATGGGCTCCTTACCCTTAAGTGTGTGACCCTGTAGGTTCACATACACCTGGACACGACATGAGCTACTCCTCCAAGTATCCCGTCATGGCTTTGAGGCCAACTCACTCCCATGAACACTCGGTATCAAGTCGATAGATGGTAGCGGTCTCTAGCAAGACGTGCCAACTCCCAAGTGCCGTAAAGTCAGAAGACGAACCTTCAATGTGACTTTCGTCCAAGTCCCTTTGCCTCACGATATATCTGTTAAGCTATAGGCGAGTAGTTGCCATCCCTTAAATAACTTAACTCTCTTCTTGTACCATGATATGTGATTCAATGGACTAACTCTTAGTCCAACTCCTTAGTTAACACTTAACTGAGTAGCGCATGGCCATGCTTCCGAATCATATGAGACGAGGGGGCCTAGAGAATATCTCTCCATTACGGAGGCGCAAATCCCATCTTGGTAATCCACGTCACGCAGTTTGCTTCAAACCCAATCCGAACTCTACCTTTATAACTGCCCATTTACGGAACAACGTTTGATAGAACCTAAGTTGGCGATCCACAACTAGGGTCATGCAATCACCTCAGGTCAAAAGATCCCATTGCTTGAGACTGCAAATGACAACACACTCGTTGCATCTCAATTGTGGGTCAGTCCGACTCGTTAAACTCTTTAGCTGAATCAGTGTAAGTCGGAATAGCATCACTATGCCCATGACAAGTGGAACCGTGTCAGCATCCGACTTGCACATTGGTCTAAGTTGTGTGCCCAGCACAACCTCAATGACCAAGGACAATCTAATATGAACAATCATGTATATATAGTTCCACAACTAAATCATGTATTCTGTGATATATATCTGATGTTCATATAGGGACAACTTTACTTTATGAATACTTTGGGAAATATCATCAACCATGATTGCCTCTAGGGCATATTCCCAACAGTCTCCCATTTGCACTAGAGTCAATCATCCGAAATCACATGTCTAGGCATCTAATGCCCGTGGCTCTTACCTGCGCCTCATGCTTAGGCTGTGGAAGTGGCTTTGTCAATGGATCTGCAACGTTTGCATCCGTGTGTACCTTGCATAACCTGATATCACCTTGATCCACGAACTGGCGAATCAAGTGGTATCGCATGAGTATATGCTTGTTCTTCTGGTGTTGTCTAGGTTCCTTGGCTTGAGCAATAGCACCATTGTTGTCACAATACACGTCTAACGGATTGGACGAGCCTTGAACCACACCAAGATCAATCAGGAAGTTCCTGCTCCAAACAACTTCTTTTGCTGCTTCCGAGGCAGCAATATACTCAGCCTCTGTTGTAGATGCAGACACAATCTCTTGTTTGGAACTCTTCCAGCTCACAACCCCTCCGTTCATAATGAACACATGCCCAGATTGCGAATGAGAATCATTAGAGTCAGTAAGGTAACTCGCATCCGTGTAACCCCTTACATTGAGTTCCACCTCACCTCCATAAACTAGGAACACATCCTTAGTCCTTCTCAAGTACTTAAGAATGTTCTTAACTGCTGCCCAGTGGATTTCTCTAGGGTCAGCCTGGTATCTGCTCACAACACTTAGAGCATAGGAAACATCCGGCCTAGTACAAATCATGGCATACAGGATGGACCCGACTGCCGAAGCATACGGAATCACACTCATCCTACTTCGCTCATCAGTTGTCAAAGGACAATGAGTCTTGGTAAGTCTTATGCCATGGGACATCGGTAAGAACCCCTTCTTAGACGATTCCATGTTGAACTTCTTCAACACTTTGTCCAAATATGTACTTTGGCTCAATCCAATGAGCCGCCCGGATCTATCTCTATAGATCCTGATTCCTAGTATGTAAGTTGCCTCACCCAAGTCCTTCATTGAGAAACTCCTTTCCAATGACTTCTTGGTTTCTTGTAACATCTGGACATCATTTCCAATCAATAATATGTCATCCACATATAAGATCAGAAAGTTTACGTTGCTCCCACTAAACTTCTTGTACAAACAAGAATCATGATCACTCTTGATGAAGCCAAACGATTTGACTACCTCATCAAAGCGAATGTTCCAACTCCGAGATGCCTGCTTCAACCCATAAATGGATTTCTAAAGTTTGCATACCTTGTCAGCATTAGCCGGATCGACAAAACCCTCGGGCTATATCATATACACGTCCTCGGTTAATTTTCCATTAAGGAAAGCCGTTTTGACATCCATCTACCATATCTCATAATCGAAATAGGCTGCTATAGCTAACATGATCCGAACTGATTTAAGCATCGCTACAGGTGAGAAAGTCTCATCGTAGTCAACTCCTTGAACCATCCGGAACCCCTTCGCGACAAGCCGTGCTTTATAGATAGAAACCTTTCCATCCATATCAGTTTTCCTTTTGAAGACCCATTTGCACTCGACGGGTCTTGCACCGTCTCGCAGATCAACCAAGTTCCAAACTTGATTTTCATCCATGGACTTTAATTCGGATCTCATGGCTCCAAGCCATGACTTAGAATCAGAACCCACCATCGCTTCCGAGTAAGTCACCAGCTCATCATTGTCTAACAGTAATACATCACGAACATTTCGCAATCTTGCCGATCTTCGTAGTGTAGGTGCAGCTGCCGGCTCAGCTACCACGACTGGCTCAACCTCCAAGGCCTTTGCCAAATCGCTACTGACCGGTTCCTCTCGAACTTCTTCGAGCCGCACTGTACTCCCATTGACTTCCCGACTGAGAAACTCTTTCTCAAGGAAGACACCATTCCGAGCGACAAACACTTTGCCCTCTTCTCAGTTGTAGAAGTAATAACCCAAGGTTTCCCTTGGATACCCAACGAAAATACACTTATCTGACTTGGCTGCAAGCTTGTCCGACTGAAGTCGCTTGAAAAATGCTTCACAACCCCAAATCTTAAGAAAAGACAAACTCGGCTTCTTGCCAGTCCACATCTCATGTGGTGTCTTCTCTACCGATTTTGATGGTACTCTGTTTAGTGTGAACGCCGCCGTTTCTAGACAATAACCCCAAAATGATAAAGGTAGATCTGCCCGACTCATCATTGATCGTACCATGTCCAACAAGGTCCGATTCCGCCATTCCGACACACCGTTCCTCTGTGGTGTACCCGGCAGAGTGAGCTGAGGAACTATTCCACAACTCTTTAGATGGTCATCAAACTCATGGCTCATGTACTCGCCTCCTCGGTCCGACCGAAGAAACTTTATTTTCTTGCCGAGTTGATTCTGTACTTCACTATAGAATTCTTTGAACTTTTCAAAGGCTTCCGACTTGTGTTTCATCAAGTAGACATATCCATATCTACTCAAATCATCAGTGAAGGTAATGAAGTACTCATAACCACCACTGGCTCTCGCGCTCATTGGACCACATACATCACTATGTACTAGTCCCAACAAGTCAGATGCCCTTTCACAAGTCCTTGCAAAAGGTGTCTTGGTCATCTTGCCTAGAAGGCAGGATTCGCATGTCTCAAACGACTCCAAGTCGAACGAAGTTAGGAGTCCATAATCATGGAGCTTCTTCATGCGTTTCCAGCTTATATGACCAAGTCGACAGTGCCAAAAGTAAGTCATATTTAGATCATTTGGTTTCAACCTTTTCACATTTACGTTATAGACCGACCCACCATCAAGATTCAAAATAAATAACCCGTTCTGAACGGGTGCAAAGCCGTGAAACATATCATTCAAATATAAAGAACAACCATTGTTCTTAATATTAGACTCATAGCCTTGTCTCATCAAACATGAGGCAGAAATGATGTTTCGACTAAGCACTGGAACATAATAACAATTATTTAGTTCCATTAAGAATCCTGAAGGTAAATGAAGTTGCATCGTGCCGACTTCCAACGCATCAACTCTTGCTTTGTTGCTGACCCGAATGTCAACCTCGCCTCTTGTTACGCACCTAGTTCTTACCAGTCCCTACAACAAGTTGCAGATATGAATGACTGATCCGGTATCATATACCCAAGAACTACTAGGTGCATCAGCAAGATAAAGGTCTATAACATTGCAAACAAGTGTACCTGAGTTGGAAGTCACACCTCCACTCTTGGCTTTATCCGCCAAATACTTGCTGCAATTCCTCTTCTAGTGGCCATCCGTCTTGTAATAGAAGCAAGCGGATCCGGCTAAAGGAGACGACTTAGTCCCTGAGGAAACGCTTGGGATCTCATCCTGAGCATTACCTCCTGACTTAGCCATCTTCTTCTTAGTCCAAGAACTCTTCTTAAACTTAGCCTTATTCTGTACCACCAACACTTGGCTAGTACCTTTCTTGAGATCAACCTCTGCCTGCTTAAGCATCCCATGTAATTCAGTGAGCTTCTTATCCATACCATGCATGTGGTAGTTCGATATGAACTGACCATACACACTAGGAAGAGAGTTCAGAATTATATCCGTAGCGAACTCTTCGCTAATGGGGTAGCCAAGCCTTTTCAGAGACTGCACGTAACCAACCATCTTGATCACATGCAGACTCCGTGGATCACCATCCTTAAGCTTACAACTCAGCAAAGCTTGAGAGACTTGATACCTCTCGGTCTTTGCCTGAGCCTAGAACATGCTTTTGAGGCTTTTGATCATATCATAGGCCTCAACATTCTTGAACTGCTGCTGCAAGTCCGGTTCCATGTGAGCAAGCATAAGACAGCTAATTTCTGTAGACTCATCACATGTTCTACGATAGGCATTGGTTGCTGCGACACTCGCATTCTCATCCGGCACATCTGGAAGCGGGCTGTCTAGAACATGGTCCCTTTTTTCTTGGTTGAGAACAATTCTCAGATTACGATACCAGTTGGTGAAGTTTGTTCCATTAAGTTTATCTTTCTCTAGGATGGTCCACAAAGCAAAACTGGATAACTCAGTGAGACTGCTGATACATTGCAAATGTATCTATAATTTTTGATGTCCCATGCTTGGCTTTATCCACTTTCTTGTGTTTTGTCCACACTTTGGAGTACTTTTCATATGATTTCTTGGACTAACCTATTAACAAGAGCCATAGTGCCAACTGCCTATTTTCTGCTGTTTTTGGTTCCAAGAAAGTCAGAAAATGAATATTCTCAGAATTGGACGAGACAAAAGCCAAAGTGCCTATTTTTCCGAAAGTCATCAGATGCCAGAGTAGGAGAGGGAGAGGGGCCAGGGGGCCACCACACCACCTGGCCGCGTGGTCCATCCTGGCCCGCGCTAGGGGGTGGTCTGGCCGCCTCCGGCACCACCTCGGCCTCGCCTTCCACCTATAAGATGCCCTCGGGACGAAAACCCTAAGGGCCCAATCAAAAAATCCACGAAAGAGTCTGTAGCCGCCGTCATCTCCATCCCTAGATCGGGAGGGATCTGAAGCTCTTCCCGGCACCCTGCCGGAGAGGGGAATTCACCCTGGAGGCCTTCTTCATCACCATGCAAGCCTCCGGTGTGATGCGTGAGTAGTTCATCTTTGGACTACGGATCCATGTAGTAGATAGATGGCTGGTTCTCCTCCTTTGTGCTTTCATGTCTAGATCTTGTGAGCTCTGTTCATGATCAAGATCATCTATTTGTAATTCTGCATGTTGTGTTTGCGGGGATCCGAAGGATATTGAGATGCTATTTCAGATTGATTATTGATTCTATCATGTCTTTGTTATTTGTGATCTTGCATGCTTTCCGTTGTTAGTAGCTATCTTGTCCAAGTAGATGCTAGCAACTCCAAGAGTTAGTATTTATGCTCGATAGTGGGTTCATGCCTCTGGTAATCTGGGGAAGTGACAGAAATCTCTAAGGTACTAGATGTGCTGTTGCTACTAGGGAGAAAACAACAATCCTTTGTTCATAGAACAATCGTATTGTTTACTTTACATGCAGTTCGTAAAACAATAATCTGTTGCTTGCACCTTAATACTGGAGGGGGTTCGGATGATAACCTGAAGGTGGATTATTAGTCATAGATGTAGTTGGATGGCGGTCTATGTATAATGTTGTAATGCCCAATCGAATCTCAAAGGAGTCAAGATGATTAGTATATGCATGTATTGCTTTCTCGATGTTTGTCAATTGCCCCGCTGTAATTTCTTCACCCAACATGTTATATATCTTAAGGAGAGCCACCTCTAGTGAACTATGGATCCCGGTCCTTTTTCTTTACATACAATCTACAAACTATTTACTGCTTTGTGTTTACTTTCTGCAAACTTTTACTTCTTTCCATTCGATACGTTTATTCCTTTGTTTTCCGCAAAACACGGTGAGATTGACAACCTCATCGCAAGTTAGGGACAAAGTTCTATGGTTGTGTTGTGCAGGTCTCCACGTTGCTACTAGCACCGGCAGTGAGCCCTGCCAAGGCTTACCTAGCAACACCTTTGGGGTGTTTCCTTGCTCCTACTGGTTCGATTAAACCTTGGTTTCATAACTGAGGGAAACTTGCTGCTGTGCTCATCATACCTTCCTCTTGGGGTTCCCAACGAGCTCTACATCAACACCGCACCAGCATTTTTCTGGCGCCGACACTAAGCCATCAAGCATTTTTCTGGCGCCGTTCTCGGGGGGTCAAGGACATCTTCACAAGGGGAGTCCCTCATAACCAATCTCTTTACTTTGTTATTTTTGTTTTGCTTAGTTTATTTTTGTTTTGTTTGCTTGTTTCTTTATCAAAAACACAAAAAAATTAGTTTCACTAGTTTGCTTTCTTTATCAAAAACACAAAAAATGACTACTCCTCAAAACACTAAGTTGTGTGACTTCACTAGCACCCGCAACAATGATTTTATGAGCACACCTATTTCTCCACCTGTGCCTAAAGATACTTTCTTTGAGATAAAACCTGCTTTACTCAATCTTGTTATGAGAGAACAATTTTCTGGTATTGGTAATGAAGATGCTGCTGCCCATCTAAATAACTTTGTTGAACTTTGTGAGATGCAAAAGCATAGGGATGTAGATGGTGATATTATTAAGCTGAAATTGTTTCCTTTCTCTTTGAGAGGAAAAGCTAAAGAATGGTTGAATTCCTTAACTAAGAATAGTATTGATTCTTGGACTAAGTGCAAAGATGCTTTCATTGGAAAATACTATCCTCCTGTTAAGATTATATCTATGAGAAGTGAAATAATGAAGTTTAAACAATCTGATAATGAGCATGTTGCTCAAGTTTGGGAAAGAATGAAATCTTTGGTTAAGAATTGTCCCACTCATGGACTGACTGCTTGGATGATCATCCAAACTTTTTATGCAGGATTGAATTATTCTTCATGGAACCTATTGGATTCTGCTGCTGGATGTACCTTTATGACCATCACCTTGGGTGCTGCAACAAAACTTCTGGACAATATGATGGTTAATTATTCTGAATGGCATACCGAGAGAGCTCCACAAGGTAGGAAGGTAAATTATGTTGAGGAAACCTCCTCCTGGAGTGATAAGATTGATATTATTATGTCTATGCTTGTGAATGGGAAAGCCCATATTGATCCAAATAATGTTCCTTTAACCTCTTTGGTTGCTCAAGAAGAGCAAGTTGATGTGAACTTCATAAGAAATAACAATTTTGGTAATAATGCTTATAGGAGCAATTTTGGTAACAACAATTATAAGCCATATCCTCCCAACAATGGTAATGCTTATGGAAATTCTTACAACAATAATAGGAGTGCACCCTCTGAACTTGAAGTTATGCTTAAAGACTTTATTAGTAAACAAACTGCTTTTAATAAAACTATTGAGGAAAAACTCTCTAATGCTGAAAGAAATATAGCATCTTTGGCTGAAGCTCAATCTTCTTTGAATAAAATGGCTGCTAAACCTAAAACTAATGATAATTGATGACCCACAAGTATAGGGGGTGTATCACAGTATTTTCGAGGGAAGTGAAACCCAATTTATTGATTCGACACAAGGGGAGCCAAAGAATATTTATAAGCCTTAACGACTGAGTTGTTAATTCAGCTGCACATGGAAACAATCTTGCTCACAGCAGTTTATCAGTAGCAACAGTTTTGTAGTAGGAATAGTAAAGTAGCAGCAGTAGTAAAGTAAAGACAGAAGTAACAAAAGCAGTAAACAGTGGGTTTCGAGTGCGGTAGGCATAGGGATGGTTGGACGGGCGTTGCATGGACAAGATATTTCACATAGCAATCAGAACATAGGGCAACTGCAGATAAATAAGATAAAGCATCCAAGCACTAGACAATCCTAGGCATGTGTTCCATATATAGTCATACGTGCTCACAATGAGAACTTGCACAACATCTTTTGTCCTGCCAGCCCGTTTTCAGTGGCAGGGAACTACTAGCAATTAAGGTGCTCCTTTTAATAGAGCAGCGGAGCAAAGCATTAACATTCCGTAAACACATGTGATCCTCACATCAAAGCCATTCCCTTCCGGTTATCCCGATTTATGTCACTTCGGGGCCATTGGTTCCGAACATCAACGTGTGTATACAACTTGCAGATAAGACCATAAACAATACTATCATAATGAATCAATAACATGTTCAGATCTGAAATCATGGCACTCGGGCCCTAGTGACAAGCATTAATCACAACAAGTCGCAACAAAGTCATAAAGCACTAATAAAAAATACTAGGCACCATGCCCTAACAATCGGATGCCATTACATGAACAATCTCATCCAATCCCTACCATCCCCATCGCCTACAGCGGGGGATTACTCACTCATAGATGGGGGAAACATGGATGGTCGATGGAGAAGCGATGGTGATGATGATGGCGATGATCTCCTCCAATTCCCCGTCCCGGCAGGGTGCTAGAGCGGAGTTTCTGGTGCAGTTTCGTGGAATCTGGTGGTGGCGGCGGAGCGGAACTCCTTCTGGAAAAACATCGAACCCCCCCGAAGTTTTTAGGTCAGAAGGCTCCTTATAGGCGAAGAGAGAGGCCGAGGGGGTGCCTGGGGGGCCCACACCACCCCCTGGCGCGGCCTGGCCTGGCCCGCGCTAGCAGGTGGTGTGGCCACCCCTGGCTCTTCTCCGTATCGTATTCTGGCTCCTGGAGTCTTCGGGTGAAATAGGATTTTTGGCATATTTTCCCGGATTTTTCCTGATAGTTGGTTTTCTGCACAAAAAGTAGACACCAAGGCAATTCTGCTAAAAACAGCTTCAGCCCGCATTAGTTGTATCCAAATCATGCAAGTATAGAGGAGAAACAATAGCAAAATTGTTCGGGAAAGTAGATACGTTTTGGACGTATCAACTCCCCCCAAGCTTAGCTTATTGCTTGTCCACAAGCAATTCAATTGAAAACTGAGTGCGATAAAAGAACTTTCACGAACACATTTGCTTCATAAGATGTAAATATTCTTAGCAATGTGATCAACTACTTAGACAGTTCATAATAAAGAGTATGCAACTAAGTCTACTTAATAGTCATTGCAAGCTATCAAGAGATTCCAACTCAAGAATAATAAGTTGCATGGGGCACAAACATAAGCATCATTACAATGCTCATAGAAAGGTATGATAGAGTGGTATCTCGCTTGCCTTTGATTATGAATGTCAAGACACCTCTGAAGTTCAAATGATGACTAGAAGTAAAGATATCAAGGATACAAGCATCAAAGTCATAACACAAATAATCAAGTAATGGAACAAACACAAAGAATGACAACTATGCTCTCAAGAAGGTGCTCAAAGGATATGTGGAGTCTCAACAAGTAGAAGAAAAGGTTTTTAATAGTTTGAAAGGCTTCCAAATGCTGAAAGTATGGTACTCGTTAGCTTTGAGATCTCATTGCCCCTATCATAAGCATCTTTAATGTGGTTAAGGTGAAAGTGACACAACTAAGAGGATATGATTGACAAGTTATAAATCGAAGTCTCATGCCCCTTACTTACGAAGACCGATCCTCATGCTACTCAACTTCAGTCACAAGTAAGCTCTTGTCATTGTAAGTATATACGTATCATAGAGAACCGCCAACGGGGTACCCCTTGCACATGACACAGGAGCTATCCCATAATCAAAATAACAAGGCAAGCAGACAATGAGCATCTCGGTGATCTTTTTATTTACTATGTGCATAGAATTTTATTGAGGATGCTTCATAGAAGGCTCATTATGGTTATGCTGCAAGTTTCCGCCATGATTAGGCATGGCTTAGTCTAGCGGCCCAGGCGTTTCTCTAACATACATACAAACTCCATGATCTTACAAGTTCCACTTTTATTTCACACCGCCGAGATCCATAAGAAAAAGGACATGATATCAACTAGGTACAAAGTACCTATGAAGTGTTGAAAGTGGTCCCCATGATACATGGTTCTGCTAACTTCAACTCATAAAGCGCAAGCATATGCGCAACAAAGAAGGATGCAATGGTTCAGGTTTATTAAGTGCAAGAAAATAAAGTGTGCCATCAAGTTCGTGAGAGCTTTACTAACTAACTTTCTCATAAAAAGCAAACATTTTATTCGGAAGAAAACAAGGCATAATGAATATGCACGGAAGTAGCAAATGATGCTAATGGGTAGGTATGGTCGACACTTTGGAAATATTTGGTTCAGGGAGTTGGGAACTTGAGTAAAACATACTCAGTAAAAGTGAAGGCTAGCAATAGTAAGGGAGCGACAAACGAGAGAGCAATAGCTATCATTATCATGCTTGCAACAAAACAGGACTACTCATGGCATGAAAGTGATTCAAGATCCTCAAGGAAAAATAATTCATCGAGGCTTAACTGATTATTACAGTCATGTGCATGCGTGAGCATGTGCCAAGTCAATCAAATGAAACATTCAGAGGAGGATACCGCGGTGTCATACCAATTTATTAATAGAGCAATGCAAGCAAACATTCATAAGACATGCTAAAAACTATTAGCGAGCTGGAGCTAATCATAAGAAAGGAAGAACTACTAAGCATCCAAAGATAACATACACCCTACTTGAACGGACTAAGCAAGCTCACAATGATGAGTATATGTACAAAAATGAAAACAAATAGAGTTCGTTACCAGCCTGTTACCATGCCTCAAGTTGTCATTGATCCTCATTAATGCTCTTCACTTGTGTGGCTTGAATAATAATATGAAACCAATATCTACTGAGGACTGCTGAACCCTGTAGCAAACTCACAAAACCAAAGAAGAACGACAAATATTTTTGGTGTTTTTGATTTTTAAACAAGAACCAAAAGGGAAAAACAAGCAAAGCAAAATCTTTTTGGGTTTTTCGAATAGTTCAAACATAGCAAAAAGGGAAAAGCAAACCAAGGCAAAAAGACGAAGCAAACCAAAGAGAAACAACAAAAATATTTTTGGTCGTTTTGTGTTTTTAGAAAGCAAAAGCAAAGAAGAACGAAAACTAAAAAGAGAACGAAAACATGAATATACAAAGTACCGACGCAACATGATATGGAGATGAGTGCTGTGTCGGCGTACCTCCCCCCAAGCTTAGGCTTTTGGCCTAAGTGGGTATCAATTCCAAGATGGCCAGGATGAAGTGTCACCCTGGTGCGACGAAGAGGTCCCCTCATCCTGGTGTGAACTCGAGTACGTCCCTCCGTAATGCGCAGAGTAATCATAGGAGGGCACATCCTCTTGGTGCTGCTCGTGGAAACCCAGCAAGCAAAGCTGCTCGTCCACCTCCTCCTTGGAGCGTGACCACGGTCTCCTGTGAACACTAAGCAAAGCAGGCTGTGGCAAAAGGATCTCCCTTTCATCCCCGTCAGTGAAAAGCATCCTATATACTAGATTGTTCAAATCAGAAGTAGCAGTGACAAAGTGATGAGTTTTCATGGCAACAAGGTCAAGCCTCTGTGGTGCTAGCATAACATCATAGGGATCCACTAAAAGACCTAATGCATTGACTATACGCGAGGCAATGATGCCCCCCATAGATAGGCCCCCTAGCAGCTAGGCGGCGAGCAATAAGCGAGCCAAGATTGTACCGAGTATCATTGTTAAGCGCATTAGCAAGGAATGCTAAATGATAGTTGGAGATATTACTTGTATTCTCCCTACCCAGTACACTAGTAGCAAGATAATATGCAAAGTATCTAAGAGCAGGGAGTTGAATATTTCTTATCTTTCCGCGTTGTGCCACGTGGTCATCATCATTGGTCACCCCTCGGTAAAGCTCCAACAAATCAGCGGGTCGCCCTTGAATTTTCTTCACGGTCCCTGTCATGCGCACACCTACAATACTGCAAAATCTCTCCAAAGGCATGGTGAAGGGTAGATTATAGATCTTGAAAGAGACAGTAGACTGATAGGGTGTGTTAGTAAATGTGAAGCTCTCAACAAAAGTTTTGGTGAGCATAGCATATTGCGCACTCTCATCTTGTATATATGAGGACAAACCAACCCTCTCAATCAGTAGCAAGAAATCATCAAGAATACCTGCAGCTTGTAAGAAAGTAAAACAAGGAAAAGAGGATGGGTGAGCATCCCCATCATCCCTTTAACTACCAATACGAGTTGTAATGAGGTCAACGTTGTATGATGGCCTAGCTTGAGAGGATGTTCTTGAGGGCCTCGACCTCCTAGGTGCATCACTCTCAAATATCTCTCCAAAAGTATGGTTGTTCATGCTTGGTATTCTGAAATTTAAACACCTATTAAACAAGTGATTGCAAAGTAAATATAATGAAGGATTCTACTCATAGGGACTTACAAGAGGCCTAAACATGCATCAAAACTATATCTCTAAGCATCAAAAAAGCTTACAATCTCTCATAACCAGTCACCTACAGCAGCAAAATACTCAAGATATAATCCACTAAACACAAATCTACTTGGACAAGGGGAGGAGTCACATACCAGGGAACAAATGCTCCAAATTTCAGCAAGAAAGATGGGCTGAGCAAGGAGATCGAAAAAATCGAGAGCAAGCACAGCAAGAACGCGATTTTGAGCAATGAACTGGAGCTTACTCGAGAGAGAGAAGAAAGTGGCAGGTGAGAGAGTTAGTGGGGGGCCAGGGGTGGCCCACACCAGGGCATGGCGTCACCCAGGGCTGGCCGCGCCACCATGTGGTGTGCCTGCCTGGTGGGCCCCCTGGTACCTCCCAGGTACTCCTCTACCCCTTTTTCACGTAAAAATTTAATATGAATTTTCTGGAATTTTTTGAGACACTTTATTTTTGGGCATTTTTCAGAAATAGAAGAATGATTTTTCTGACATACGGATTTTTTTTGGAAGCATGATGCAAGGACAAAACAAAGCTAGAAATACAGAAGTTCTAAGACACTCTAACATGCAAGCAACTAACAACAAAAGGAAAGCTAAACGAAAGCAAAAACTAAAATGCAAAGGATAGAAATAAACGGAGATAATCATAATGAAAACATTGTTTTGTTCAATGGATTCCTTTTGTTAACAAGGTTGATCAAGTCTTGCTACCAAAACAATTGCATATGAGACAAAACTTTGTATTCCACTAATGATTATGTTACCTCAACCTTGATAGCAATGGTCCGAGTCATAATAGTTTCAAATTTTTCTCTTGGTATGGGACAATATATTTCTCCAACTTGAATGCCTTCAACATATTCAATTGAATTCAAACCATAAGTCCTTTCAATCTTCTTGGGGAAATAAACGGTATGTTCCTTGTCATTAACATTGAAGGTCACCTTTCCTTGATTACAATTAATAACAGCTCCTGCAGTATTAATAAAAGGTCTCCCAAGAATAATAGACATATTATCATCTTTAGGCATTTCAAGCACAGCAGAATTAGTTAATATCAAGCAATTGTGAGCCACCTGAACAGGTATATCCTCACATATACCAACAGGAATAGTGGTAGATTTATCAGCCATTTGCAAGATATATCAGTTGCTATTAATTTTTCAAGTTGAAGCCTCTTATAGAGAGAGAAATGCATAACACTAACTCGAGCTCCCAAATCACACAAAGCAGTTCTAACATAACTGTTCTTAATAGAGCAAGGGATAGTTGGAATCCCTGGGTCTCCAAGTTTCTTAGGAACCTTACCTTTGAAGGAATAATTAGCAAGCAAAGTAGAAATTTCTTCATTAGGGATCTTCCTTTTATTCGAGACAATGTCCTTCATATACTTTGAGTAAGGAGGCAATTTAATAGCATCAGTCAAAGTAATTTGCAAGAATAAAGGCTTCATCCACTCACAAAACTTATTATAATGTTCATCTTCCTTTGACTTGTGTTTCTTATCAGGGAAAGGCATAGGTTTTTGGACCCAAGGTTCTCTTTCACTACCATGTTTCTTAGCAATAAAATCTTCTTTGGTGTATTTAGTATTCTTAGTGTGGTTTTCAGGTTCTTCTTCAACTTTTTCTTCATTAGGAACTTCATTTTCTTCATTACCACTTTTAGTTTCAGCATCAGAGATAGATATACTATTAGGATCTATAGCAGGTTCAGAGGGTTCTACAACAGTTTTATGTATCTTTTTTCCTTTTCTTACGAGTAGAGCCACTATTTTCAGCTTGTTGGGAATCCTGCTCAATTCTTTTGGGATGCCCCTCAGGATATAGAGGATCCTGGGTAGCAGTACCAATTCTAGTTCTAATTTCATAAGCATGTTTTTCTTTAGTAGCATTAACTAGCAAGTCGTTTTGCACTTTAACGAGTTGATCTATTTGAGTTTAAACCATTTGAAAGTTAATCATTTTAACATCATTAGAGGTTTTTTCCACAATATCTTTCAACTCAACAATAGCTCTAGTGTTTTCCATTAGATGATTTTGCACCCTTTTATTAAAGTTATCTTGCTTAGCAATAAAGATATCACCTTCATCAAAGTGTTGGAGAGAGTGTACCTCAATAGTGGATGAGTAGGGAATAGGCTTACATAATTCTTCTATAGGAGGTAATTTCTTGACATCTGCAGCTTTAATTCCCTTTTCCTTAAGACATTTCTTAGCTTCCTTCATCACTTCATCATTTAATTCAATAACTCCCCTCTTCTTTGATGTTGGAATAGGCACCGGAATAGATGGTTCAGGTACAATTACTTCAGGTATAGCTTGTTTAGGAGGAGTCCAATCTTCATAGTTCTTACATATTTTAGCCATTAATTCTTCAGCTTCCTTTGGAGTCCTATTCCTGAAAACACATCAGCACAACTATCTAGGTATATCCTAGATTCCTCGGTTAGTCCATTATAAAATATATCGAGAAGCTCATTCTTAGGTAATGGACTTCCAGCTTGTGCATGAATCAAAGCACAAAACCTTGCCCAAGATTCGGGCAATACCTCTTTTTCTCCCTGTTTAAAATCAAAAAGTTCCTGCAAAACAGCATGTCTAGCACTAGGAGGAAAATATTTCTGCAGGAAAGTACTAATCAAGCACTCAGGGCTATCAATAGATCCAGGAGGTAAATTACTAAACCAAGTTTTAGCTTCTCCTTTCAGTGAAAAGGGGAAAATCTTAGCAACAAAGTAAGTACGCATCTTAATATCATCAAAAAACAAGCCACTCATGGTAGAAAGTTCATTCATATGTGCTACCGCACTTTCATTTTTAGTCCCACAAAAAGGTTCTTTCTCGACAATAGCTATGTAAGATAGATCGAGAGAGAAATCATAATCTTCATCTATATTGTTTATGGGAGAAGCAGCAAACATAGCAATAGGAGACAATTTGGGTCTAATAGTACGCCTCTGAAGGAGACTCTTAGCAGCGCTCCTATAATGGGTGTTTTTACATTCTTTAATAAATTCATCGGTCATCTCAACATAACCATCTTCAATATCGTAACTCTCACTAGACTCAGGTGAGCTAACAGGTGTGGTAGTGTCTTCATTAGGAGTTTCGGTATTTCTAGCTATGGTTCTAGCAAT
Source organism: Avena eriantha (assembly GCA_910589775.1). Taxonomy (NCBI): domain Eukaryota; kingdom Viridiplantae; phylum Streptophyta; class Magnoliopsida; order Poales; family Poaceae; genus Avena; species Avena eriantha. Next base: position 471,397,466 of record OU342745.1, read on the forward strand.
CGTAGCATCTAGGAAAGGACCTAATGAACCACTCTAATCAAGCACAATACAAGCAGCATCATAAGCATCAGAAGTTTAAAATTCAGCAGTAGTAGCAGTGTGTGTAGCATATGTATGTGGTGGTGTAAGGAACTTACTCATAATAGACGGTGAATCAAGAGCAACAGAGGTGTTTAGAACGGTACCTCTTATTGTAGTGGATGGTAAAATAGGAACTTTGCCATCACGAGACTTACCATGATGGATGGATAGCAGCGAACAATAGAGAATCCAAGTGAACTTGATAAATAAAGCTATGGTCCCCGGCAACGGCGCTAGAAAATAGTCTTGATGACCCACAAGTATAGGGGGTGTATTGCAGTATTTCCGAGGGAAGTGAAACCCAATTTATTGATTCGACACAAGGGGAGCCAAAGAATATTTATCAGCCTTAACAACTGAGTTGTCAATTCAGCTGCACCTGGAAACAATCTTGCTCACAGCAGTTTATCAGTAGCAACAGTTTTGTAGTAGGACTAGTAAAGTAGCAGCAGTAGTAAAGTAAAGATAGCAGTAACAAAAGCAGTAAACAGTGGAATTCGAGTGCGGTAGGCATAGGGATGGATGGATGGGCGTTGCATGGACAAGATAATTCACATAGCAATCAGAACATAGGGCAACTGCAGATAAATAAGATAAAAGCATCCAAGCACTAGAAAATCCTAGGCATGTGTTCCATATATAGTCATACGTGCTCGCAATGAGAACTTGCACAACATCTTTTGTCCTGCCAGCCTGTTTGTAGCGGGGCCTCTAGGGAAGTACTGGCAATTAACGTGCTCCTTTTAATAGAGCACCAGAGCAAAGCATTAACACTCCGTGAACACATGTGATCCTCACATCAAAGCCATTCCCTTCCGGTTATCCCGATTTCTGTCACTTTGGGGCCATTGGTTCCATACATCAACGTGTGTATACAACTTGCAGATAAGATCATAAACAATACTATCATAATGAATCAATAACATGTTCAGATCTGAAATCATGGCACTCGGGCCCTAGTGACAAGCATTAAGCACAACAAGTCGCAACAAAGTCATAAAGTACTAATAAAATATACTAGGCACCATGTCCTAACAATCTGATGCCATTATATGAACAATCTCATCCAATCCCTACCATCCCCATAGCCTACAACGGGGGATTACTCACTCATAGATGGGGGAAACATGGATGGTCGATGGAGAAGCGATGGTGATGATGATGGTGATGATCTCCTCCAATTCCCCATCCCGGCAGGGTGCCAGAACGGAGTTTCTGGTGCTGTTTCGTGGAATCTGGTGGTGGCGGCGGAGCGGAACTCCTTCTGGAAAAACGTCGAAACCCCCCGAAGTTTTTAGGTCAGAAGGCTCCTTATAGGCGAAGAGAGAGGCCGAGGGGGTGCCTGGGGGGCCCACACCACCCCCTGGCGTGGCCTGGCCTGGCCCGCGCCAGTAGGTGGTGTGGCCACCCCCTGGCTCTTCTCCATCTCGTATTCTAGCTCCTGGAGTCTTCGGGTGAAATAGGATTTTTGGCATATTTTCTCGGATTTTTCCTGATAGTTGATTTTCTGCACAAAAAGTAGACACCAAGGCAATTCTGCTGAAAATAGCATCAGTCCGCATTAGTTGTATCCAAATCACACAAGTATAGAGGAGAAACAATAGCAAAAGTGTTCGGGAAAGTAGATACGTTTTGGACGTATCAATAATCCCTTTGCAGCTACTAATGCCATACAAGTAAGAATTGATGAAAATGTTAGACGATTAGCTGAATTACATGCTAAGTGGGAAAGAGAAGATGAAATTGCTAGAAACATTAGTGTTTCTACTATCACCACCACTAGTGTTGAGGCTAGTAATACTTCTACTAATGTAGATGATAATTTCGATTTTGATCTTGATGGTTGTAATAGCTCTGAAGTTATTAAGTTCCTACAAAAGCTTACTAAAAGTCCTAATGCTAGTGCTATGAACATGGCCTTTACAAAACACATTACTGATGCTCTAATAAAGATTAAAGAAGAAAATATGAAACATAAAGCTTATATTCCTATTAAACAAGAAGATGGTTGGGAACCCATCATTAATATGAAAGTGAATGACTTTGATTTCAAAGCTTTATGTGATCTTGATAGTAGTGTTTCTATTATGCCTAGAAGGATTTATGATATGCTTGATTTGCCTCCACTTGAAGATTGTTATTTGAATGTCCCACTTGATGATAATGCTAAAAAGAAACTCATGGGGAGTCTTAATGATGTTCTTATTATGGTTAACAATGCCTATGTCCTCGTTGATTTCTATGTTTTGGATGTTGAATGCAATGCTTCTTGTCCTATTACTTTGGGAAGACCTTTTCTTAGAACTGTTGGTGTCATTATTGATATGAAAGAAGGCACCATTAAATATCAACTCCCACTCACGAAAGGTATAGAATACTTCCCTAAGAAGAGAGATAGTATTTCTTTTGCTTCTCCTATGAAACAAAATTTGGTCTTAATGCTTCTTCATTTGAGAACACTTGATTCTTTCTTTGCTTCTTATGCCTAACTTAAAGGCGTTAAAGAAAAGTACTTATTGGGAGATTGCTTAGTATTCTTTGCTTAGTATTCTTAAAGGCGTTAAAGAAAAGTACTTGATTCTTTCTTTGCTTAGTATTCTTTGCTGTAGCATGAATTGTTATAAACAATTGAGATTGCTTAATGTTCCTTGGATGAATCATGCATTGTTTTAGCATATTAAAGCATAGTATAGTGGTATTCTCCTTTGATGCTTTATTTGGGTTGACTTGGCGCATGCTCACACCATGTTATGACTATCTCAAGTCACCATATCCTTTATGATCCTTTAGTTTTCAACTTGTAGTATCACTTTATGCTTTGATCAATGATGTTTTGTTGCTCTGCATGATTATGGCCATTATTGCTCTCTTAGTTTGTCACTCCCAGTCTTTTGCTAGCCTCCTTAACAAAGTATGAGTTCCACTCATGCATCCAACTCCCTAAACCAAGTTATTCCAAAGAGTCCACCATACCTACCTACTAGCTTATGCTATTCCAAGTATATTCATGCTTTTGTTTACCTTCCACTTGTTATGAAAAAACTAGTGATTAAAGCTCTCACGAACTTGATGGCACACTTTACCTTTTTGCATCTAATAAACTTGAACCATTGGGTCCTTCTTTGTTGCGTATATGCTTGCGCTTTATAAGTTGAAATTAGTAGAACCATGTTTCATGGGGAATGCTTTCAACATTGCACTTGTACTTTGTACCCCGTTGATATCATGTTCTTTTGCTTATGGATCCCGGCGGTGTGAAATAAAAGTGGAACTTGTAAGATCATGGAGTTTGTATGTGTGTTAGAGAAACGCCTGGGCCGCTAGCCTAAGCCATGCCTAATCATGGTGGAAACTTGCAGCATCATCATAATGAGCACTCTATGAAGCATCCTCAATAAAAACCTATCCAAATAGAAAATAAAAAGATCACTGAGATGCTCATTGTCTGCTTGCCTTGTCATTTTGATTATGGGATAACTCCTGTATCATGTGCAAGGGGTACCCCGTTGGCGGTTTTTTATGATACACATGTACTTACAATGATAAGAGCTTACTCGTGACTAAAGTTGAGTAGCATGAGGTTCGGTCTTCGTAAGTAAGGGGCATGAGATTTCGGTTTATAACTTGTCAAGCATATCCTCTTAGTTGTGTCACTTTAACCTTAATCACCTTAAAGATGCTTATGATAGGGTTAATGAGAGCTGAAAGCTATAAGTACCATAATTTTTGGAAGCTCTTTATGAGACTTGAATCCCGACTTCCTTCTATGAAGGCCTTTATTTTACTTTTATGTTGAGTCTCCACCTTCTACCTTTATGCACCTACTTTGAGAGCATAGTGGCCATTCTTAGTTCTATGTGCATTGTCCCAAGACTAGTTTATTGATGCATAACTTGATATTGCTTGTTTTAAACTATTTGTATCTAGTCACTCTTATGAACTTTGAAGGTGTTCTATGCATTTATATTTGCTACTCTATTGAGGGACAAGCTGAATACTATTATGCTATGTTTTCTTTATGTGAAACAAACAAACGTCTTGCAAAGCATTGTTATTCATGAATCTTTTGTTTGTGCCTTTTCATGTTGCATCATAGTTTCTTTGTCTTATTGCAAGAACTTTGTCTTTCATGTTATGATTGAAGTACTATGATCCCAGCTTTTAATGTTTTACAAATACTTTGATCAAGTCTTTTATGGTGCATGTCACCTCAAAAATTATTCTTTCTTTTTATGACTTACCTACTCGAGGACGAGTAGGATTTAAGCTTGGGGATGTTGATACATTGCAAATGTATCTATAATTTTTGATGTCCCATGCTTGGTTTTATCCACTTTCTTGTGTTTTGTCCACACTTTGGAGTACTTTTCATATGATTTCTTGGACTAACCTATTAACAAGAGCCATAGTGCCAGCTGCCTATTTTCTGCTGTTTTTGGTTCCAGGAAAGTCAGAAAATGAATATTCTCGGAATTGGACGGGACAAAAGCCAAAGTGCCTATTTTTCCGGAAGTCATCAGATGCCAGAGTACGAGACGAAGAGGGGCCAGGGGGCCATCACACCACCTGGCCGCGCGGCCCAGCCTGGCCCACGGGGGTGGTCTGGCCGCCTTCGGGATGAAAACCCTAAGGGCCCGATCAAAAAATCCACGGAAGAGTCTGTAGCCACCGTCATCTCCATCCCTAGATCGGGAGGGATCTGAAGCTCTTCCCGGCACCCTGCCGGAGAGGGGAATTCACCCTAGAGGCCTTCTTCATCACCATGCAAGCCTCCGGTGGGATGCGTGAATAGTTCATCTTTGGACTACAGATCCATGTAGTAGCTAGATGGCTGGTTCTCCTCCTTTGTGCTTTCATGTCTAGATCTTGTGAGATCCGTTCATGATCAAGATCATCTATTTGTAATTCTGCATGTTGTGTTTGCGGGGATCTGATGGATATTGAGATGCTATTTCAGATTGATTATTGATTCTATCATGTCTTTGTTATTTGTGATCTTGCATGCTTTCCGTTGTTAGTAGCTATATTGGCCAAGTAGATGCTAGCAACTCCAAGAGTTAGTATTTATGCTCGATAGTGGGTTCATGCCTCTGGTAATCTAGGGAAGTGACATAAATCTATAAGGTACTAGATGTGTTGTTGCTACTAGGGAGAAAACAACAATCCTTTGTTCATAGAACAATCGTATTGTTTACTTTACACGCAGTTCGTAAAGCAATAATCTGTTGCTTGCAACTTAATACTGGAGGGGGTTCGGATGATAACCTGAAGGTGGATTATTAGTCATAGATGTAGTTGGATGGCGGTCTATGTATAATGTTGTAATGCCCAATCGAATCTCAAAGGAGTCAAGATGATTAGTATATGCATGTATTGCTTTCTCGATGTTTGTCAATTTCCCCGCTGTAATTTGTTCGCCCAGCATGTTATCTATCTTAAGGAGAGCCACCTCTAGTGAACTATGGATCCCGGTCCTTTTTCTTTACATACAATCTACAAACTGTTTACTGCTTTGTGTTTACTTTCTGCAAACTTTTACTTCTTTCCATTCGATACGCTTAATCCTTTGTTTTCTGCAAAACACGGTGAGATTGACAACCTCATCGCAGGTTGGGGACAAAGTTCTGTGGTTGTGTTGTGTAGGTCTCCATGTTGCTACTAGCACCGGTAGTGCGCCCTGCCAAGGCTTAGCTAGCAACACCTTTGGGGTGTTTCCTTGCTCCTACTGGTTCGATTAAACCTTGGTTTCATAACTGAGGGAAACTTGCTGCTGTGCTCATCATACCTTCCTCTTGGGGTTCCCAACAAGCTCTACATCAACACCGCACCAACATTTTTCGAGCACCGACACTGAGGCATCAACTGCTACTAGGTGCCATTATCTACAACAGAAATATGCAAAACACTTAAGACAAGTATTCATAAAAGAGCAGGCGTATTAAACACTTTAATACTTATGCTCCCACTAGAACCAACACCCCTCCGATGGTTACTTAGTGATTCAGGATCCTAAATAAGCAAGCCGACTAGTGAGCTTTAGCATCACTGCTAGCCGTCAAGTGATCTATGTAGGCAACTCCTTGCCAATCGCATCTCATGCGACTCCTGTTGGTTGTGTTGTTGGGTCCGCAACATAGAAAACAAAAAATTTCCTACGGTGTGAACTACACGCCAAGATCTATCTACTAGGTACAAAGCAACGGGTGGACATACATCCAAGGAGAACTTACCCTCAAAGACAACGAGTTTTGGTAACGAGTAGGAACTCATGGGTGATGTAGTCGTACACTTGCCGATCTCAAGATCGTGAGGAAGTCCGAGCGCCGCAACTCAGCAGCGCATCCGCACTCGCACACACGTTCAAGCCACCGGACAACCTCCACCTCCTCGCTCTAGCGATCCAGCGAAAGCAGCAACTCCTTCCAGACGAAATGCCATCGGGAACATGTATCTCGCTAATCTGAGACCATGGGGGAATAAGTTTAGAGGGGGAGAGAGATCCTTCACAAGGAGGTGTGTGGATGAAGGAGGGAATGAGTGGCCATTTATAGGAGGAGGGGGGGTGCCCCCTCTCTCCATGGCCGGCGCATGGGGGGGTGACCCCTCACCTCCCCCATTCATGTGGTGGTAACCCCTCCACATTAAAATGCCTCTTCACATTCCCTTTTAAAGTCTCCACTTTAAATGCATTAAATTTCTCCAAATTTAATGCTCTCTCATTTAATAAAACTCTTTTTATTAAATTTATTCAGAATTTTGTGAATTACTTTAATTAACAAACATTCACATATATCCCCTTGCAATATTTCAATATCACATGCAGAACCACTTTCTGCAATTTCACCCGAAACAATTTCCGGTTTCTATTGAAACAATTCCTGCGCTTTGCAATTCTTTCGTCTGAAACATATGTGCTCCAAAATGGTGTCCGGTAACTCTTAAGTGTGCCACCCTACGGTTCACGAATAATGCAGACATGATTGAGACCCTTCTCCGATCAATAATCAGCAGCGGGACCTGGAGATCCGTACTGACTCCTACACATTCAACGATGACTTCTGTGATCATGAGAACCTTTAACGTTTGTAACTAAATCCCTGTGTCTCTCGATATATTACATGTCCGAGATTCGATCATCGGTATCTCTATACCTAGTTTGATCTCGTTACCGACATGCACTCTTTTCTCGTTCCCATGATATAACATTCTAGTGATCACATCACTTGCTTGCACGCTATCTTAATGTGATATCACCGAGAGGGCCTAGAGTATATCTATCCTTCATTTGGATTGACAAATTCCACTCTTGATCCATGAGCCTCAACATAACACCTTCGTAGTACTGAACCCATCTTTATAGTCACCCTGTTACGGTGTGACGTTTGATGTTATCAAGATACTCTTCCGGTGTTAGCAATTAACATGATCTCATGGTCTAAGGATAAAGATTACTTCGTATGATGTTATAGCAATATAAACATAATGACTTGATCGTAAAGCTATACTTCGGATGAATGTTCATCACACCATTTCACCAATGGTGTGACCTTGTTATTAACAACATCCAATGTCCATGATCAGGAAACCTTGATCATCTTGTTAATCAACAAGCTAGTCTATAAGAGAGGCATAACTAGGAACCCTTTTTGTTTATTAAACACACATGTATTGATGTTTCCGATCAATACAATTCTAGCATGTAAAATAAACATCTATCATATATAAGGAATATATAATAACAACTTTATTATTGCCTCTCAGGGCATATTTCCTTCACGTGTGGCATCTCATGCCCCGGCTCCCGACCGCCCTCTCCACGAGCCCCTCAATCGTTGTGACAGACCCGTCTAGCTTACCAAGTGCTTCCGCTGTAAGAGTCCGACTCGAACCCATCTAGTCGAAAAGAATTGGTAGCACCTCAATTTTATGAGCCCACTACCAAGAATGCCTGACTTGTGATGGTGCAGCACTGGCGGGGACACTGACTAGACCTTCTTTGAGGGATTAAAGTTTAACCACTATCTCATAGAGGTAAAACTAGAGACATAACAATCACACAAAATAATCCAATTATAATGTGAAAGGTATGGCTCCTTCGTGGTGATCTCCATCTCCATGAACCTGTTCATCATGCCTTTGGCTGCAGTGTCCTTCAAGTCCTCCAAACATGCTACACTAGCACTAAGCCATACCATTCACAACTTCCTGCAAAAACAAGTTATGCATAGATAAGATATCTACCGGCGTTGTGAACCTCGTAACGACATCTAATGCGCTACGACAGGGCGAAGCTGGCGGTCCCGCTAGACGGATAGCGGGCGGGGATAAAAGGGGAAACGCCCGACAATTTTTCCGAAATCACAGATCTAATCTGCATTCCGAATCATGGATTCCTTCATTGGATAAAACACTTTTACCCAAATCTGATCCCTGTGCAGATCTGACCAATCTCATTGATCATCCGCACCTGATCTTCCATGCACCCCCGAGTGCGATTGATCCAATCAATCTTGCACAAAAACCGATCTATCTCATAGATCGACCACCGAAACCCTAAGTGGATCTCATCCACCACCTCGTGCATATCACATACGCACAGATCTAGAGCCTAAAACCACAAGCTTTCGCTTGATACCACAGCTGGGCCACACAAAGATAAAGAAAACTTTTTCCCTAAGGCGATACACCCAAGATCTAGCTCAGGTTATAAGCCACGAGATTACCGCTAGACACGCATATGCGGAAGTTGATGTTGCGCGTCAAAGCAGTGCCGAACGATCCCACAGACAGCCCTCCGAATCCCATGGACACCTACACCGGATCCCATGAACTCCTTCGCCAGATCCCCACAAACTTTCCCGTCTCCAGCGCCGCAAGTGCAACGCCTCTACCGGTATCCACACATACATGAAGGAGCTTCGGACAGAGGACTGCTAGATCCTGTCTAACCCGAAATGGAAGTGGAGAAAGTGAAGGCTAGGTTAGGGACTATCCCTTGTCACTCCACTTATATACACTCCTAGTTGGGCTGAACGCTTGAGGCCCATCTAGGCTGTACTCCAATCTCCATATGGATCTAATCCACATGGGCTCCTTACCCTTAAGTGTGTGACCCTGTAGGTTCCCTGGACACGGCATGAGCTACTCCTCCAAGTATCCCGTCATGGCTTTGAGTCCAACTCACTCCCATGAACACTCGGTCTCAAGTCGATAATCGTAGCGGTCTCTAGCAAGACGTGCCAACTCCCAAGTGCCGTAAAGTCAGAAGACGAACCTTCAATGTGACTTTCGTCCAAGTCCCTTTGCCTCACGATATATCTGTTAAGATATATGCGAGTAGTTGCCATCCCTTAAATAGCTTAACTCTCTTCTCGTACCATGATATGTGATTCAATGGACTAACTCTTAGTCCAACTCCTCAGTTAACACTTAACTGAGTACCGCATGGCCATGCTTCCGAATCATATCACACGAGAGGGCCCAGAGAATATCTCTCCATTACGGAGGGGAAAATCCCATCTTGGTAATCCACGTCACGCAGCTTGCTTCACAACCAACCCGAACTCTACCTTATAACTACCCATTTACGTAACAGCATTTGATAGAACCTAAGTTGGCGATCCACAACTCGGATCATAAAATCACCTCAGGTCAAAGGATTCTATTGCTTGAGACTGCAAATGACAACACGCTCGTTGCATCTCAACTGTGGGTCAGTCCGACTTGCTAAACTCTTTAGCTGAATCAGTGTAAGTCGGAATAGCATCACCATGCCCATGAAAAATGGAACCGTGTCATCAGCCGACTTACACATTGGTCTAAGTTGTGTGTCCAGCACAACCTCAACGACCAAGGACAATCTAATATGAACAATCATGTATATATAGTTCCACAACTGAATCACGTATTCAGTGATATATATCTGATGTTCATATAGGGACAACTTTACTTTATGAATACTTTCGGAAATATCATCAACCATGATTGCCTCTAGGGCATATTCCCAACAATGGGCCAGGGCGGCCACACCACCTGGTGGCGCAGCCTAGGCTGGCCCGCGCTAGGGGGTGGTGTGGGCCCCCCTGTGGCCCATCTCCACTCCTCCTTCGGGCTTCCTTCATCTTTTGGAAAAGTAGGATTTTCCGTATATTTTCCCAGATTTTCTGATCTTCGCGAATTTTGCCTCCAAACAGCACCTTTTTCATCAGAATCCTGACTGCAGCGGTCCATGCTCCAAAAGTCATCAACCATGCAAAAACAGATGAAATTACATAAATATCATCCCTTAATATGAAATATATCAATGAATAACAGTAAATTATGATATAGAATAGTGATGCAAAATGGACGTATTAGGTCTATGGTCTATGTCTAGGAATTATGGACTAGATCGGGTCTAGGGTATATATCTAGGGTCTAGGGTTTAGGGTTTTTGACAAAGGTGCCATTTCAAATCATCTCTAGCTTCTAGGTCTAGGACGATCTAGCTTAAAGATCTAGGGTCTAGGTTCATAGTATAAGGTTATATGGTACTCCCTTAAATTCAATGAATGACTTATAAATTTAATCATCATTCAGTGGCTTATAAATTTAGTCACGAGTCAATGGTTTCTAAGTTTGACCAATGTTTTGAATAAAAATATGAACAATTACAATACCAAATCAATGTCAATAGGTTCACTATAAAATATATTTTCATAATGTATTTATTTTATATTGTATTTCTTTCTCTCTTTAAATCACCCTTATATACCCAAATAGGATCCCATGCAAAAGGGGGGGGGGGTCAGACTAATCGTTGCGTGTTTTTAGGCGAAACCCTATTTGAGCAAGAGATGCCACTACAAAGTTGTGTATTGATTTTTACTCTTTACCACCCACATTATATACCCATGTTAGGGATCCATGCCAAATAGCTAGGGTATCAGACCTATCTATGATCTATGATCTATGGTCTAGGGATTAGGGTATATGTATAGGGTCTATGTTTTCCGATAGAGGTGCCACTTCAATTATATGTCTATGGTTTATCATCTAAGTCTAGGATCCAGGGTCTAGATTTAGGGTTTAGTGTCCACATATAGTTTCATGGCCGAGGGTACAGATTTTGGGGTCTAGGTTACAGACCTTCGGTCTAGGGTCTCTGTATAGGGTATTCGAAATAGGTGCCACTTCAAATCATGTCTATGGTTTAGGATTTAGACTTTACGGTCTATAGTTTCCAAAGGAGGTGCCACTTTAAAGTTGTGTCTAGGGTTTAGGTCTTGGTGTAGGACCTAGGGTTTAGATTTAGGGTTTAGAGTCTAGGTTCAGGGTCTAATTTCATGGCCTAGTATCTAAGGTCTAAGGTATATGTCTAGGGATTTGGTCTAGATCTAAAGGTCTACGGTATTGAATTAGGGGTCTATGGTGTTGATCTAGGATCTAGGCCTAGGGTCTCTGTATGGAGTTTAGGGTTTTTCAAAGAGGTCTCGCTTCAAAGTTGTGTCTAGGATTTAGTTATAGGTCTAGGATCTTGGGTCTAGGCAGTGGTCAGACCCAAATTTAGGGTCTAGTTTCATGACCTATGGTCAATGGTCTATGTCTAGAGATTAGAATCTAGATCTAAGGGTTTAGAGTATTAAACTAGGGATCTAGGGTATTGATCTAGGGTACAGGTCTAGGTCTAGGTTTACGGTCTATGCTGAGGGTTTAGTCTTTGAAAAAGGTGTCACTTAAAGTCATGACTAAGGTGTATGTTCTATGGTTTTCGAAGGAGGTGGTCAGCCGACAGGGGCATCTGCCACACCACCGAAGCAATCACTACTACAGCAATCACTTTTACAATCTTCAAATACATTGGAATTCGTGCAGTTCAGCAACAGCACTGGTCAGCCGACAGGGGCATCTGCCACACCACCGAAGCACTGAGAAATCTCCACGTCCATGCACTGTTCATGTGCAATTTCTTCCTAACCTGCCACATGGCTGTGCTACAGTATGTTCTTTCTCCTCCTTTTGGTTTTTTAGTTCTTTTTAGACTACTCGACGTTAATTTCAAATACTCCCTCCGTCCAAGAATAATATTTGAGTTTGTCTAAATTCGCATGTATCTAGACTTATTTTAATGTAAGATACATCCAAATCTAGATAAATGCAAGTCACTTATTTTGGAACGGAGGGGGTACTAGTAATTTTCTGCAGTAGTTACCTACGCCTAGCTCTAAAAACAATTACATGCGTCTAGGACAATTTTTACGTTCTTTTTTTAAACAACTGGACGGTATTTCTTTGAGTCACATTTCCAGCCTAATTTTTTTATGATAGTTAGCCTACATGCAATATATTTTTCGCTCTTTTTTAAGTACTCGAGGGTCATTATTTGGCACAACTTTTCGGCCATAATCTGTGACGCAAATGTCCGGCGGTAACTTTCAGACGGCTACTCGGAAGTATCTTGTTGCTTCTCACTATTTTAACTACTAGATGGTAAATTTTTGACACAACTTTCCCTCTGTGACTTCTACGTCCACAATAGTATTTTTCTAGGTCCTGTTAGGATTACTCGACAGTAGCTTTTTGGCACCTTTAAAAAAAAATTTAAGGTAGGGCGCGGGTGCCCAAAGATCACCCTACCGGGAGCTCTGCCACTAGTTCCTAGGTATGTATATCTTTTGTATTTTGTTTGTAAGAACTATTTATCATTTGTTGACCCATTGAAACACACGTGTTATTGTGCTAGTGTTTATAATATAGACAAAATAGACATAGATGGTTTCTAGTTTATTTGATTAAAAAGACCCAATGCCATGAGATTGTTATTCTTACTTGTCTGTTATAATATGATCATCGGGAAAGGCCTATTTATATTTTCAATAGGAAGAATGCTATTCACATCTAGAGGCATGCACAAACGTACAATATGATCCACAAATTTCTGTCTGTTATGCGAGTCACTTAGCACCTACCGTTCATTTTAAAACTAATCTTAGGTAGTTACATATATAGGCTTTGTAACGCCAATATTAGCCAATAATGTATATGTAGGGTCTAGATCCATTTGTCGTCCGCCACATGCTGGTGTTAGTTCATTCAATTTGTTTAGTCTATGTGTATATAAGAATTAAGTGCCATCATTCTCCCCATGTAACAAGTAGGACACGACTCATAAAAATTGACATCTATTGTGAGAATGGAGTCGCTACGAAAGCTCCACCTGCTCATCATCATGGCGATGCTACTGCAGCTCGTGATGGCTACGGGTAAAATCCATTAATTTATTTTACCTGCCATTGCTTTTATCAATATAGTAAAACTGTTGTTGTTCGTGTTTTTAGATTATTCTATCACATGCATATTTTCATTTTGCTATGTTCATGTATGCGTTTTCAAATTCAGAAGGCCGTCAAAACTGTCCAGATGGCTATTGTAAAGGACCAAGTGGCACGTTCAAAGGTGCATGTTCGGAGGACGACGAGTGCCAAGATAGTTGTCATCAAGATAGTTTTCCAACAGGCTTTTGTAAAATTGGACTTTTTAAGGGGTCATGTGAATGTTGTAAGCCCTGTGTTGGCTAAGTCCGGGGAGGTCAAGGAAACGTTGGCTAGTGGTGCTAGCATGCATCTTATTAACTTACCAATGATTTTTTAAATTATTTCCATGTGCTTGGTGTAAAAAAATCTATTGAATTAAATATATCCGAGTCTTGTTTCTTGCATATTGTGGAAACATGGTGTTCCAACTAGCCATAATTATAATTTTATATGTATGTATTCATGCTTCATTGAAGATATAAGTGATACATGATGAATATTTGAAAAGTTTAGATTTTATGATAGAACGCCCAAAATCTGTGAATATAGCAGAAAATTCACAATTTGTGTAGAAAACAGAGTTGGATTTTCATGCTTCACCTATCGTTGTCTAACTATAGGTTCTCAAGAAGAAGAAGCAAGCCATGCAAAAAAACAAAGAAATTAGCATTTGTTAAATTGTAGCAACTTGCGGAAACAAAAAGCCATGGAAAAATTATACCATACTGGTAACTGAAGTTTATAAAAATAGATGGTGCATGTATCCATATATCCGTATCATTTTGTGTAACAGAGTGCAGGCCATGTAGAAGTTCTTTTGTCCGTGTCCGCTCTTTCAATTGAGCTTATAAACATGAACTAATTGTGTGCCTCAATTATTTTTGATAGCTTGCTATTAAATAGACCCATTTTGTATACTCTATGAAAGTATTTCAATATGGCATGTAAAATATTTAATTAGTGACATCTCTTGGAAAAATTACACATGTTCACTCTCATATCCAGTCATAGAATTGGGTGTATTTAAATTAGTTATTGCACTATGAGAACTTTCTTTCCCTTCCATTTATTTTAGCGGTAACTATATTGTTCTATTTCTTTGATTCATGAAGATATTGTAATAAAACCTTCTCTCCATTTTGCCTCTCTTTATATCGTAGTTTGGATAGCTGAAATAAATTGATGTTTTGATGTTATCATTTTTTAAATATTAATGTTATCATTTCGTAAAAATGGATGGGTGCCACAAGGCACACCATATCGATCTAGTTAATTAAAGACGATCCGCATACATAACACACATAGCTCACTGGGATCCATGACACTGAAATTCCTAAATGTTGAAGTGGGCGGAGGGCGAGAATAAGGGCATGCATGGATTATTGATTTGCATGCAAAGATGTTGGATTTAGCAGGGACGAGGCAGTGTGTGTCGGTCAACTACTTGAAATGTGCTTGATGTCGACAAAAAACTACAAGGATCTTGATGCCTTGCAAACAAAATTTATTGCAACAACATTTTATTACCATGAAAACACCTTTTGTTGTAATAGTGGATGTGTATCGCCACGATATATTACATTGTGTCAAATGGGACTTCCGTTATAATAGTACATAGGTATTTAAATAGAATTGTAAGTCATGTCAATATTTAGAAATATTTCCACTATTTTACTCCATTGACAAAGATATTATTTTTGTTGCAACAAGAAAAAATTATTGTTAAAAAATTATATTTGTGGGAATATTTTGCCACAATGTTCTGGTCTTGCACATAACATGTCATATTGCAACAATTTTGGAAGACCTCAAATGTTAGAACAGATTTGTTATAGTTATAGTTTTGTTTGCTGAGATGTTTGTTATCGTTTGACATATTGACTAATGGAATCGGCACATGGAATATCTTTTAGCTTCACCCTAACAAGAATGCCTTTTATTATAATGTGCGACTACATGGTACTACCCCACAATATAAATCGGCATAAAAATAGAGAAGAAAGCGGTTGAATTCGTCAGGCTACCGCACGTCCCAAATTATGTCACCCAAATAGCTTTATTTAATACTACCTCTATTGCTCTACACATCTAAGTACTGCAGGCTCATAACACTTCTATTTTGGCCAACTTGGCCAGCATCCTTGTTGGGATGGAGTGAGTAAATGAAATAGGCATACCAGGTCAACTTCAAAATTCTAAAAAGAGAAATGATTTCCGTGTATTGGCTAGCTTGCCAAACCGTGTTCTGAAAATATTGATTTTGTCCGGAGATGGATGACCAGCTGTTCCCAAAATACATGTAGTACTGGATGATACCTGCGCCTTGAGGTGGGAAACTTCAGCCAACATAAAATTCATAAGAATTGTATATAGATAAGACATAACACAAAAATATATAAAACAACTTAGGGGGAGGAGGTGACAAAAGATGCACATTACCTGATGGAAAAAATATGAACATAACCAACTACTAGCCTTGGATGTAAACATAATTTCCAACATTTTTATGGGTATGTTGACCTTCTATAGTATCTCTATATATACATGGCTATATTGATAAGGCGATTAGTTGCTAAATGCACGGCTGAAGCTAAGTAGATGAATCCTTCAGTATCATTGCTTTTTGTCCTTAATCTGAAGTGTTCATAAAGTGTGTAGTAATATGAAAAATGCGTGAATGGATATAAAGAGAATTATTTCACAACTTAAATTTAGCATGTAAAATGAGTACACTGCTGGTAGCCAAGGAATGGTTGTAACGTGTGATTCTAACAAACTTTCCATTATGGAGTTGACAACTTCACATGTGCTTCTTCTCCTCTTCTCCTTATTTGGAAACTCACGTTTGATTCCATCAACCGGAAGAGAAAAAACAAACAAATATCGCCAAGATGAATCATGGAGCTAACGTAATTTGATTGCTTTCAGTGCACAGCATATTTGAGTAGAAGAGAGCACGCAGTATGATTACGTGAAGAAAGATAAAAATAGAAAATACAGTGTGGGACTAGAGCAACTATAATATGTATAATATCCTAAACTTGCATTTTTCTCTTTTTTGTGTGAATTTTGGGGAGGCCGGAGGATTTATATAGAGGTGGCACGTGTTTCATTGATGGTTGTGCATTCCGGTGGTACATTATCGTGTGCATTGTTGATGCCGTGTAGCCTTTTTCTTGTCTTGCATGGCGATGATGTGGCATGCACATGGTGCTAATGTGTGCCGTGGGGCCCATGTGTCATCGTATCATTCCTTTGTTTGTTTTTTCCTTTTGGTGCGCCATGGTGTGGCCGTAGCATTTGTCGTCTGCTAGATGTTGCTTTCTCTTCCTTGTTTTGATCATCATTTTGTCTTGTCTCTATATTTGATGTTACTTCTCCTTATTTTGATCATTGCATCTTAGCTTTATATGAGTCCATGGATTTCATGTTGCTTCTCTTTCTTGTCTTCATCATTGCATCTTGACTCTATATGTCATGTTGCTTCTCTTTCTTTCTTTTGATAATTGCATTTTCGCAGTGGATTTGGTTTTCTTCTTGCAGTACCCATATTGCAAGTTGAGGTAGGTAGGCGTTTGTTTCCTTCCTCTCTCATTTCTCATTGTCTATCTTTTGCCTGTGTGTATCATTACCCATGTTGCATGGCGTGTCCCGTGTGTATCCTTGCTTTTGGGGATATTTTGAGTCCATGTGGTGCTGACACATGTATATTTGTTTCCTTCCTCTTTTTCTACCTTTGGTGTGATGCATTGTTTTGGACTCTAGTCATGTGAACATAGCCGAGCGAGGAGACACAACCACACAAGTGGTCAAATCGGTGCACATTGTCCCATATCTGTGCTCGTGGGTTGTCAGTTTATCATAGCCACGTATCATCCTTCCATTTTGTTTCCCTATGCTAGCATCGCTCACGAATCTTCTCCTCTATCTTGATTTTTCCACTGTTCTATCTAAATCTCCTCCTATGCCGAGCGGGCTCACCCCTACCATCTCTGCCCTACCCATCTTCGACGTCGCCCCGACTTCTTCCCCACCGGCGCGATGCCACTATGATACCCGTACTCCTTCCCACTAGTGCGAGGCCACAGCTCCGCCCATCCACCCCCTTACCTTACCAACCACCATGGCTATTGTGGCCAAGGCCGGTTCCTAGAGGGACCTATATATCCTCAATCCTAAACGACTACCATTATATGTATCTCCATAAGTGCACTGGAACCGCCGCTTCGAAGGTACTCTTGCAACGTGTCACCTCCCTTCCACCATTTCTGTCGAACGTGACCTCGAGCATCGGCACACCTCCCCAGATGTTCTTCGCAGCTGCAGCAGAACGCGAGGTTGAGTGACGGCACCCCTTCTCCGATGGTAGCACATAGTCCTCTCCCTCACCGCCAATAAAAGATTTCCCTAACCATCCCACGGCGCCCACCGAGCTCCCGCTCCCAGGTGACACTCCTCCCTGCGTTCATACTCTCCCCCTGTTTCTTACGATGCACTACCGCTGGAAAAGGGATGCAGATTTGGACGAGGGTGAGGAGCCATGAATTTAGGAATTATTGAGTTGAATTTATAGATCTAAGTTTGTTGTAACAAGGGGCAAATAGCAGGTAACTCAAAGATTTATTCTTCTTACTGTTGGTTGATCTGGTTTTGTTGTTACTGCCAATGATGTGACTGTTTGTGTTAGATGGCCTTCCTTCTATTGACTTCTTCCGTAATTCCCTTGTGTGTAATCAAAGTCCAGCAGTAGCCTTATACACATATTCTACACCATTATAACAATGTCTTTACGAAGGGGATTTAATCCCCACAGTTCATTAGGAAAAGTAAGTGGTCTACTATATACATGCTTACAAAATACAACTTGGGAGCGGCGCCCTATGGAAACAGAGGGTGTGGCAGTGCTCTGCTTGGTCGCCAGCGCTGTGAATTTGGGCCGGGCAATCTGCCCTACCTCAATCCACCACCTCCCAGCAATAAGAAGGTGAGTCAGTTCTTCCCTAAGATGTGTATCACTGGCCTACTTCTTTACTTAGATTCTATATCAATCAACCAGATAATTTGGTTGGAGCACTAAGCAATCAGGTCGATAACGGGGTAACTCGGTTGCCTACTGTTGTGCTACCACGGGGTCCTACTTACCATTTTATAAGGGTTCTTTCTCGTATTTTATGTTCAGGATCATATCATAGGGAGGCCAACTAATTGACATGGTGGTCAGATGTATGTTCTAGAGTATTGGACTACAAAATATTATATAGGACCACAACAAATATTAGTACTTGGTAATATAGTTGATTTTATTAATAGTCTACCAAATAATTTTGAAACATAATGTTGTCATGCAATTTCATTCAACCAGTCTTTGTTAAAAAAATACTTTATACTTATAGACCAAACATTTATTATAGAATGGTGAAACTTTCTCAAAGATGCTTCAACTATGACCTGAATGTGTAGTTTGGATTGTGTGATAATGAGCCTTCCCAAAAGCCTCCTAGGTATGAAAGAATTTTTGTGCTCCATACCTGAGTTCATGAGCCTTCATAGGTCATCATTAATCCCATATTTGTGAGTACTCTTGCCTGTTTGCTATTTCTCCTTATTGTGCTAATTGCGATTCTAATAAAGAGTTGTAGTATAGCTATATTTTACTTTGCAATCGCAACTCTGATGAAAAGTTGTTGTATAGCTATATTACCCTTCACTTCTCTTCCATTAGCTAGGTATTAGCATCTCTCCTATTTTATTTTCTAAAATTTTGACACATGACAGTCGGTTTTTTGTTTTTGATCTTCGAATGCCTATCATTGCGTCCTTATCATGTTCTGTTTCTGAGCATTGGGTCATACTCAACTTGTTACCTTTTATGATTGTCAAAGAACCTTTCTTTGCCTGATCCATTCTGAACCATTTTAGAATCTTCTCTAGGTAAGTGCTTTGACCAAGTGCTAGTAGACACTTTTGATCCATCTCTATAGAGCTTAATACCTAGTATGTAGGCAGCTTCACCCATGTCCTTCACAGAGAACTTGTTGTTTAAATAATAGTTCACGCTATTTAGAAGAATTACGTCATTCTCTATTAACAACATGTCATCCACGTACCAGGAATGCCACTAAACTCTCATTGACTTTCATTATCTTTCTTATAGATGCAGGCCTCTTCTTTGTTTTGGACAAATCCAAAACCTTTGATGACTTCATCAAATCAAATATTCCAGCTCCGAGATACTTGCTTTTGTCCATTTACTTTACCAGCATCCCCTGGATTCAAAATACCCTCCGGTTGATCATATACAACTCTTACTCAATGTTTCCATTTAGGAAGGTGGTTGTCACATCCATCTACCATATTTCGCAATCGAAATGCTCAACAACTGCTAGTAGAATCCGAATAGTCTTCAGCTTCGCTACGAGAGAGAAAGTCTCTTCATAGTCAATTCCTTGAATTTGTTGGAAACCTTTTGCAACAGCTCGAGCTTTATAGACAGTGAGGTTTCCATCAGCATCCGTCTTCTTCTTGAAGATTCATTTATTCTCTATAGCCTTTCGGCCTTCGGGAATATCTACAAAGGACCATACCTGGTTGTCATACATGGACTTTATTTTGGATTCCATGGCTTCTTTCCATTTCTCTGGTTCAGGGCCTACCATTGTGTCCGTGTAGGTTGCAGGTTCATGATGACCCACAAGTATAGGGGGTGTATCGCAGTATTTTCGATAAGTAAGAGTGTCGAACCCAACGAGGAGAAGAAGGTGCTGGCTAGTGGTATGGATCAGGAATTCTCTGCAAATACTTAGCAAACGGATTTTTAGGGGTTTTTGATAAAGCAAGTAAACAAAGTATGAGTAAATAAAAGATAGTAAGAATAAATGCAGCAAGTGGCCCAATACTTTATGCAGCAAAGGACAAGACGGTTGTATTACTTAAGATGACCAAACGTTCTCGAGGACACATGGGAAGACTGTCAAGTTCTTTCGCTTCATATAGTTGATTAATCTTCTCTAGCTTGCTAAGTGTTGTGTGGGTGAACCTGTGCTAATGTACCGCCCCATCCAAGACTAATACATACTTGTGATTATACCCCTTGCAAACATCCGTAAGTACAAGAAAGTAATTAAGGTAGAAACCTAACCACAGTTTTAAACTCTAAGACCTTTACGTCCCTTGTGCAATGGTTTCCTAACGGGGGTTCAGGTTTCTGTCACTCCGGCAACCCCTACGATTAGTAGCCAAATACACAATGCATTCCCCTAGGCCCATATAGGTGAAGTGTCATGTAGTCGACGTTCACATGACACCACTAGAAGAAGTACACCCCAACTTAAATAACAATCTATTGAATCTTTCTCAACGCAACTCCACTACTAACAACAAGACTTCTCCCATGTCCTCAAGAACAAAACGAACTACTCACAATACATCATATGGATCATGATCAGAGATGGAATAATGATGTATAACAATCTGTACATAAACAATAATTCAACGGTTCACTCAATAGCATCAACTACAAAGAGTAATCAACACCGGGCAAGTTTCCCCTATGAACTATGCAAGATTCAACACAATTGTTACATCAATATGGAGATGGTGATGAGGGTGCTGATGGTGATGATGGTGGTGGTGATGATGATGATGATCCTGATGAAGTCCAGCTTGATGGTGGTGTTGATGGCGACGATCTCCCCTCTCCGAGAAGGAGTTCCCCCCGGCAGAAATCTGTCTGCCAGAGAGATCTTTCTCTCTTGGTGTTTTCCACCCCGCAAAGGCGGCGGAATATTTCTGTGGTCGCCCCCGAGTCTTAGGGTTTCAGGAGGATAATATACGCCAGGGGGGAGAGGCTGGAGTGGGCCAAGGTGGCCACACCACCTCCTGGCGTGGCCTAGGGCTGCCCGCGCCATGGGGTGGTGTGGGCCCCCTGTGACCCATCTCCACTCCGTATTCTGGCATCCTTAGTCTTCTGGAAAAATAGGATTTTTTGTAAATTTTCCCGGATTTTCTGATCTTTGCGAATTTCGCCTCCAAACAGCACATTTTCCATCAGAATCCTGACTGCAGCGGTCCATGCTCCAAAAGTCATCAATCATGCAAAAATAGATGAAAGAACATAAGTATCACCTCTCAATATGAAATATATCAATGAATAATAGTGAATTAAGACATAGAACAGTGATGCAAAATGGACGTATCAACTCCCCCAAGCTTAGACTTCGCTTGTCCCCAAGCAAAACTGAGCTCAATAAACATGGCCTCAGGTTTATGGAGTGAAGAGTCGATAAAAGAATACGGACAAGAAGCATCACATTCATCAAAATCATAGATCATAATAGAAGACAACTCACTATTATATAACTCAACTTGTAATAAGTAAAGGAAACACAATAAAGATATATAAAGTGAATCATAATTGGTAATGGCAAACTTAGCTCTTGGTCGAAGAATAGTTGATAATTTGCTGGAATTCACAAATAGCTGGTTTTTCAATGACAGCTTTCAAAGTACTAAACATCAAGATAAGAGCAATGTGCAAAGCAAGGAACATAAGAAACATGGTTTGAATAAATCATCATATGAATGAATGAAACACAACAACTCAAAATACTTGTTGAGGTAGAAGGAAATAGGTTTACTGACTCAACTACAAAGTAAAAGAAAGGCCCTTCAAAGAGGGAAGCAGGGATTGCAAGTCTCATAAAGAGCTCCCAAAAATTATGATAATTACTAGCTTTCAGCTCTCATTGCCCCTATCATAGGCATCTTTAGGTGATTAAGGTAAAAGTGACACAACTAAGAGGATATGCTTGACAAGTTATAAGTTGAAATCTCACGCCCCTTACTTATGAGTACCGATCCTCATGCTACTCAACTTCAGTCACGAGCAAGCTCTTGTCATTGTAAATACATGCGTATCATTGAGAACCGCCAACGGGGTACCCCTTGCACATGACACATGAGCTATCCCATAATCAAAATGACAAGGCAAGCAGACAGTGAGCATCTCAGCGATCTTTTTATTTGCTATTTGCATAGGTTTTTATTGAGGATGCTTCATAGAATGCTCATTATAGTTATGCTGCGAGTTTCCAACATGATTAGGCATGGCTTAGGCTTGCGGCCTAGGCGTTTCTCTAACACACATATAAACTCCATGATCTTACAAGTTCCACTTTTATTTCACATCGCCGGGATCCATAAACAAAAGAACATGATATCAACTAGGTACAAAGTACCAAATGAAGTGTTGAAAGCGGTCCTCATGATACATGGTTCGGCTAACTTCAACTCATAAAGCGCAAGCATATACGCAACAAAGAAGGACCCAATGGTTCAAGTTTAATAAATGTAAGAAAGTAAAGTGTGCCATCAAGTTCGTGAGAGCTTTAATCACTAATTTTCACATAACAAGTTTAATTTGAGAGGTAGATAAAACAAGAATTTACTTGGAATAGCAATAATGCTAATAGGTAGGGTGGACACAAATGGCAAAGGTTTTGGTTTAAAGGAGGTGGATGCACGAGAAGAATACCCTCTCAGTACAGGTTTTTGGCTAGCAAGGCTGGGTAGCAAGTATAAGAGTTGAAGGAAACAACCAAACATACAAGTGATAAAGACAAACATGTAATCTTCCTTGGAAGCACAAAAGATCTTAACTAGAGAATACTAGACTTATGAGAAAATCAAGAAAGAAAGATGATGAAATAATTTTTCTTTTAAAGGTACTTTTATCTTTTTCATTCAACTCTCAAAAATAGTGTTGCTACTGACCGAGCCAGGTTTGCTAAAACCAACTAAATTAACTCAATGATCCCAGAGTGCTACCAATACTAACAACAAGATCAATCATATAACCACGAATTGAAAACTAATATAAGCCATGCAAAAGAGTGAATGATAGAACTTCTCATTAATATTCCATAACGGAAACTCACACCAAGGGATACATATCTAACGAGAGAGGGGACACTTC
Source organism: Avena eriantha (assembly GCA_910589775.1). NCBI lineage: Eukaryota > Viridiplantae > Streptophyta > Magnoliopsida > Poales > Poaceae > Avena > Avena eriantha. Next base: position 471,420,812 of record OU342745.1, read on the forward strand.
CATAATGCAAACCATACTACATAATAACTCCTCTATTCATGATATGACTCTACTAATAAGGTAAAAAGATAGAAGATAGTGATATGATACCGTGGCACTCCCCCAAGCTTGGAACAAACCAAGGGGATGCCAAACCTGATGACGAATTACTCCTTAGGTGGTGGTGGTATCCTCTCGATGAGCGCTCTGATCAGTTTCCCCAAGTCCTCAATCTCGAAAGTGAGATTATGAATCAGCTGTGAGTTTTGCTCAATGCGGCTCATGATCATGTCGTGTTGAGAATTCTAGCTCTTGCTATTCTTTCCCCACTCTTCCTCCTTGAAGTCTTCTTTTCCTGCATGGCTAGAACGAGGCAAATCCCAATTGGAGGGTAATTTCCCCTTGGGCATATTCTGGTATTGATGCTCATGGATAAGGGTATGGAAAGGATTCTTGGTGCATGGAGGAAGTGACCAAGGATCTGAACGGTGGTGAGGAGGCTTCCCTCCAATGGCTGGGTTTGCCACCACTCCAATGCTTGCAATGGTAGTGCCGGTGTGCGGGTGTTGGCCTTGCTCCTCTTCACCTTCACTCTTGATCTCCTCCTCCTTCCCGGGGTCTTGGAGGTCTTCCTCCATGGGCTCCTCCGCTTTATCCTTGGCAGACACCATTGTGCTTCTAAACTTTCAAAGAGTATGTCCTGGCAGAAACAGATCGAAACAAAAACACGACGAAAACATGATATACGAACCTCGGGGGATCCGGGGGATTATATATTACAAAGTTTCATATCAAAAGGAAGGTACTGGGTGAAAACGGGTCGGAGGCGGAGTCTGGGGTGGCCTCACCACCTGGGGGCGTGGCCAGGGGAGGGCCCGCGCCACAGGGTGGTGATAACCGACAAGTATAGGGGGTGTATCGCAGTATTTTCGAGGGAAGTGAAACCCAATTTATTGATTCGACATAAGGGGAGCCAAAGAATATTTATCAGCCTTAACAACTGAGTTGTCAATTCAGCTGCACCTGGAAACAATCTTGCTCACAGCAGTTTATCAGTAGCAACAGTTTTGTAGTAGGAATAGCAAAGTAACAGCAGTAGCAAAGCAAAGATAGTAGTAACAAAAGCAGTAAACTGTGGGATTCGAGTGCGGTAGGCTTAGGGATGGATGGACGGGCGTTGCATGGACAAGACAATTCACATAGCAATCAGAACATAGGGCAATTGCAGATAAATAAGATAAAGCACCCAAGTACTAGACAATCCTAGGCATGTGTTCCATATATAGTCATACGTGCTCGCAATGAGAACTTGCACAACATCTTTTGTCCTGCCAGCCTGTTTGCAGCGGGGCCTCTAGGGAACTACTGGCAATTAAGGTGCTCCTTTTAATAGAGCACCGGAGCAAAGCATTAACACTCCGTGATCACATGTGATCCTCACATCAAAGTCTTTCCCTTCCGGTTATCCCGATTTCTGTCACTTCAGGGCCATAGGTTCCGGACAACAACGTGTGTATACAACTTGTAGATAAGACCAGAAACAATACTATCATAATGAATCAATAATAAGTTCAGATCTGAAATCATGGCACTCGGGCCCTAGTGACAAGCATTAAGCACAACAAGTTGCAACAAAGTCATAAAGCACTAATAAAAGATACTAGGCACCGTGCCCTAACAATCTGATGCCATTACATGAACGATCTCATCCAATCCCTACCATCCCCATAGCCTACAGCGGGGGATTAATCACTCATAGATGGGGGAAACATGGATGGTCGATGGAGAAGCAATGGTGATGATGATGGTCCCCCAATTCCCCGTCCCGGCAGGGTGCCAGAACGGAGTTTCTGGTGCTGTTTCGTGGAATCTGGTGGTGGCGGCGGAGAACTCCTTCTGGAAAAACGTCGAACCCCCCGAAGTTTTTAGGTCAGAAGGCTCCTTATAGGAGAAGAGAGAGGCCGAGGGGGTGCCTGGGGGGCCCACACCACCCCCTGGCGCGGCCTGGCTTGGCCCGCGCCACCAGGTGGTGTGGCCACCCCAGGGCTCTTCTCCGTCTCGTATTCTGGCTCCTGGAGTCTTCGGGTGAAATAGGATTTTTGGCATATTTTCCGGGATTTTTCCTGATAATTGATTTTCTGCACAAAAAGTAGACACCAAGGCAATTCTGCTGAAAACAGCGTCAGTCCGTATTAGTTGCATCCAAATCACACAAGTTTAGAGGAGAAACAATAGCAAAAGTGTTCGGGAAAGTAGATACATTTTGGACGTATCAACTCCCCCCAAGCTTAGCTTATTGCTTGTCCTCAAGCAATTCAGTTGAAAACTAAGTGCGATAAAAGAACTTTCACGGACACATTTGCTTCATATGATGTAAATATTCTCAGCAATGTGATCAACTACCTAGACAATTCATAATAAAGAGTATGCAACCAAGTTTACTTAATAGTCATTGCAAGCTATGAAGAGATTCCAACTCAAGAATAATAAGTAGCGTGAAGCACAAACATATGCAACATTACAATGCTCATAAAAAGGTATGATAGAGTGGTATCTCGCTTGCCTTTGATTATGAATGTCAAGGCACCTCTGAAGTTCAAGTGATGACTAGAAGTAAAGATATCAAGAATACAAGCATCAAAGTCATAACACAAATAATCAAGTAACGGAACAAACACAAAGAATGACAACTATGCTCTCAAGAAGGTGCTCAAAGAATATGCGGAGACTCAACAAGTAGAAGAAAAGGTTTTGAATAATTTGAAAGGCTTCCAAATGCTGAAAGTATGGTACTTGTTAGCTTTGAGCTCTCATTGCCCCTATCATAAGCATCTTTAATGTGGTTAAGGTGAAAGTGACACAACTAAGAGGATATGCTTGACAAGTTATAAATTGAAGTCTCATGCCCCTTACTTACGAAGACCGATCCTCATGCTACTCAACTTCAGTCACAAGTAAGCTCTTGTCATTGTAAGTATATACGTATCATAGAGAACCGCCAACGGGGTACCCCTTGCACATGACACGGGAGCTATCCCATAATCAAAATACAAGGCAAGCAGACAATGAGCATCTCGGCGATCTTTTTATTTACTATGTGCATAGATTTTTATTGAGGATGCTTCATAGAATGCTCATTATGGTTATGCTGCAAGTTTCCACCATGATTAGGCATGGCTTAGGCTAGCGGCTCAGGCGTTTCTCTAACATACATACAAACTCCATGATCTTACAAGTTTCACTTTTATTTCACACCGCCGGGATCCATAAGCAAAAGAACATGATATCAACTAGGTACAAAGTACCTATGAAGCGTTGAAAGCGGTCCCCATGATACATGGTTCTGCTAACTTCAACTCATAAAGCGCAAGCATATGCACAACAAAGAAGGACGCAATGGTTCAGGTTTATTAAGTGCAAGAAAATAAAGTGTGCCATCAAGTTCGTGAGAGCTTTACTAACTAACTTTCTCATAACAAGCAAACATTTTATTCGGAAGAAAACAAGGCATATTGAATATGCACGGAAGTAGCAAATGATGCTAATGGGTAGGTATGGTGGACACTTTGGAAATATTTGGTTTAGGGAGTTGGAAACTTGAGTAAAACATACTCAGTGGAAGTGAAGGCTAGCAATAGTAAGGGAGCGACAAACGAGAGAGCAATATTTGTCATTATCATGCTTGCAACAAAACAGGACTACTCATGGCATCAAAGTGATTCAAGATCCTCAAGGAAAAATAATTCATCGAGGCTTAACTGATTATTACAGTCATGTGCATGCATGAGCATGTGCCAAGTCAATCAAATGAATCATTCAGAGGAGGATACCACGGTGTCATACTAATTTATGAATAGAGTAATGCAAGCAAACATTCATAAGACATGCTACAAACTATTAGCGAGCTGGAGCTAATCATAACAAAGCAAGAACTACTAAGCATCCAAAGAAAACATACACTCTACATGACCGGACTAAGCATGCCCACAGTGAAGAGTATATGTACAAAAATGAAAACAAATAGAGTTCGTTACCAGCCTCTTACCACGCCTCAAGTTGTCATTAATCCTCATTATTGCTCTTCACTTGTGTGGCTTGAATAATAATATGAAACCAATATCCACTGAGGACTGCCAAACCCTGAAGCAAACTCGCAAAAACCAAAGAAGAACGACAAATATTTTTGGTGTTTTCGATTTTTAAACAAGAACCAAAAGGGAAAAACAAGCAAAGCAAAATCTTTTTGGTTTTTTTTGAATAGTTCAAACAAAGGAAAAAGGGAAAAACCAACCAAGGCAAAAGAAGAAGCAAACCAAAGAGGAACATCAAAAATATTTTTGGTATTTTTGTGTTTTTAGAAAGCAAAAACAAAGAAGAACGAAAACTAAAAAGAGAACGAAAACATGAATATACAAAGTATCGACGCAACATGATATGGAGATGAGTGCGGTGTCGGCGTACCTCCCCCCCCCCCTCAAGCTTAGGCTTTTGGCCTAAATGGGTATCAATCCCAGGATGAAGTGTCACTATGGTATGACGAGGAAGTACCCTCGTCCTGGTGCGAGCTCGAGTACGTCCCTCCGTAGTGCGTGGAGTAATCATAGGAGGGCACATCCTCCTGATGCTGCTTGTGGAAACCCAGCAAGCGAAGCTGCTCGTCCACCTCCTCCTTTGAGCGCGACCACGGTCTCCTATCAACACTAAACAAAGCAGGATGTGGCAAAAGGATCTCCCTTTCATCCCCGTCAGTGAAAAGCATCCTATATATTAGATTGTTCAAATCAGAGGTAGCAGTGACAAAGTGATGAGTTTTCATGGAAACAAGATCGAGCCCCTGTGGTGCTAGCATAGCATCATCGGGATCTACTGAAAGACCTAATGCATTGACTACACGTGAGGCAATGATGCCCCCATAGATAGGCCCCCTAGCAGCTAGGCGGCGACCAATAAGCGAGCCAAGATTGTATCGAGTATCATTGTTAAGCGCAGCAGCAAGGAATGCTAAATGATAGTTGGAGATGTTACTAGTGTTATCCCTACCCAAAACACTAGTGGCAAGATAATATGCAAAGTATCTAAGAGCAGGGAGTTGGATACTTCTTATCTTTCCATGCTGCGCCACGCGGTCATCATCATTGGTTACCCCTCGGTATAGCTCCAGCAAATCAATAGGTTGCCCTTGAATTTTCTTCACGGTCCCTGTCATACGCACACCTACAATACTGCAAAATCTCTCCAAAGTCATGGTGAAAGGCATGTCATAGATTTTAAAAGAGACAGTAGATTGATAGGGTGTGTTAGTAAATGAGAAGCTCTCAACAAAAGTTTTGGTGAGCATAGAGTATTGTGCACTCTCATCTTGCATATAAGAGGTCAAACCAACTGTGGCGCCCCGCTAAAACCACTACTAGAAAATCGCGGTGTTTTATCTATATGCATCATCCTGACATCAGCATGCATCCTTTTGTTTGAAAGTATTTTGCTAAAATCCTATATTTGTCTTCCAAATATCTCCGTCTTAATTTCAAATCAAAACTCCGGTCTTTTCCGGGTCTTTTATTTGTCTAAAAACAATTTACAAAAGTCTATTTTAAATTAAAATAAAAGTTTACATTATTTTTAGGAGGCAGCCAGCCAGGCCCAAAAGCCCGACCGGCCACCTCCATCCTAAAACATGACCAAACCCTAGACCTACCCAATTCCCAAACCCTAACCCTAGCCGAACCAGCCGCCACACCCCACCTGCCTACCCAGCCGCACCTACCGACCCACCCCACCGAGCCAGCCCCACCCCGCCCGCATAGCAGCACCCTAACCCGGCACGCTGTAAGCAGACACGCGCGCGGTACATGCGCATGACCATCGCCAGGACCTAGTCCCGCTCATATCTCTCCCTCTCTCCTCGCTTGGGCCTACCCTGCGGTTGGCCCACCACTCTCGCATCGCGTCCCCGAACCACCCACCTACCCCCGATGCCGCCTCCACGCGTGCCGCCAGAAATCGCTCGCCTCCGCCAGCTCTCCCAGGAGCTCTGCCGCCGCTTCTCTGCTCCCCTTCTTCCTCTCGTGAGACCCGCCGTCAGCGGGCCCTCTCGGCCTCACCTTGAGCCAGCGCCGCCGGCGACCCCGTCTCCTGTGCCAAGCCCACCACCGGAGCGCCGTGAATCACCACCGGCCTTCCTCCGCCCCACCTCAAGCTCCGCGGTGCCTCGCCGCTAGTGACCCCTTCGTCCTGCGTGTCGGCTGCCCGCGTTGGCCTTCCCCTCGCTCGCTCCCACCTAACCCCGTGTGCCCTCGATCCCGAGCAAGCACCGCCACAGGCGCCCTCTGCCACCGCTGGTCGGCCCACCTCGTCCACCACGCCGCTGAGGCTCCACCGTCATGCGCTCGGCCCCATCACCTGCTCGATATTACCGCATCGACGACATGCTCGCCCGCGGCTTCCGCTTCCTCTCTACTGGCCGCCGCCATGCCCGCGATGCCTCCTCCTCGAGCCGCCCAAGCGCCTCGATGCCCCGGCCGAGCTCGCCTGCTCTTCTCCGCTGTGAGCCTCGCCGAACCACTCTGCCCCGTCAACCTCCACTGCATCGCGCGTTTCCGCCGCCTAGGCGCTGCCTCCTCGCCGAATAACATAAGTATCACCTCTCAATATGAAATATATCAATGAATAATAGTGAATTAAGACATAGAATAGTGATGCAAAATGGACGTATCAGTTCATCATGTTCAACCAACATGACCATGTACACAAGATAATTGTACCAATCACAAGTGGCATGCTTTCTTGTTGACCCGTGGGGTTCGACAACTATCTCTTCATGAGGTTTATGATCATCATCATTTTCTCCCACTTCAATTAATGAGGGTGGTTCCGGAACAACTTCTGTTGCGACACTCGGTATTTGAAGATTAGGGTCAATAATCTCGCCGACTTCTATCTTCATTCCACTTACACCTTTTGCGGGAACCCTTTCTCTAGGAAGGTGCCATTCTTTGCGACACTTGTTTTGTCCTCTGCTTGGTTGTAGAAGGGATATCCAATAGTCTCCTTTGGATATCCTACAAAGATGTATTTTTTCTCTTTTGGTTTGAGTTTGTTAGGCTATAGTTTCTTGATGTAAGCCTCGCATCCCTAAACCTTTAGAAAAGACAATTTTGGCTTCGTGTCATGTCATGAGTTATATGGCCTTCACGGCTTTGGATGGCATTCTATTTAAAATGAATGCAACAGTCTCAAGTGCATATCCCCAGAATAATACAGATATGTCAGTGAGAGACATCATAAGCCACACGCTATCCAATAGAGTGCGATTACATCGCTCGGATACACCATTCCGTTGTGGTGTTCCAGCTAGCGTAAGTTATATATGGTACTATGCCACAAGACTTTAGATGTGTGCTAAACTCGAAAATCAAATACTCGCCCCCTCGATCTGTATGAATGTGCTTAATTTTTTGGTGAGTTGATTCTCAACTTCACTATGAAATTATTTGAAATTTCCAAAGGTTTCAGACTTGTGTTTCATCTAGTAGGTGTACCTGTATCTACTCAAGTCGTCGTGGAAGGTGACACACTAGTGATAACCATTGCGCATGGAGATGCTCATTGGTCCACATACATCTGAATGTATGAGTCCTAATAGGTCTACATCCCGTTCTAGCATATCGTTGAACAACGTCTTGGTCATTTTGCTCATAAGGCTTGGTTTGCATCGATCGAGAGATTCAAAATCTAACGATTCCAAAAGTCCATCAAAATGGAGTTTCTTCATGCGTTTTACATCGATGTGACCCAGATGACAATGCCACACGTACATGGAATTATCATTACCATGCTTACATCGCTTGGCATCAATGTTATGGATGTGCGTGTCATCACAATCAAGATTTAATAAGAATAATCCTTTAGTATGTCGTGCATGAGCATAAAACACATTATTCATATAAATATAACAATCATTTGTCTCGGATTTAAATGAATAATGGTCTTGCAACAAGCAAGACACACCGACAATATTCATGATCAAAGCCGGTACAAAGTAACACTTATTCAAAGTTAAAACTAGTCATGAAGGGATACATAGAGGGATAGTGCTGACAACCAGGACTTTAACTTTGTGGCCATTGCCGACACGCATCGTCACCTCGTCTTTCACTAGGCTCCGCTTATTCCGCAATTCCTATTGAGAGTTACATATATGAGCAATAGAACTCATATCAAATACCTAGGTATTGCTCCTAGCACTAATGAGGAAAACATCAATAACGTGTATATCATATATACCTTTCTCTTTGCCAACGATCTTTCCCGCCTTTTTATAAACTAGGTACTTGGTACATTTGCGTTTCTAGTGACCCTCACCCTTGAATTAGAAGCACATGGCGCCGGGTTTAGCCTCAGGCGCCCTGGACGAAGAGCCCCCGGGCTTGCAATCCTTCTTGGGTTTTCCCCTCTTGCCCTTGCCCTTCTTGGCGGATTTCTTGAAGTCAACAGTCTGGTTGACCATCAAGACAATGTGCTCTTCTTGATTTCCACCTCAGCGTGCTTGAGCATGGCGAATAACTCAGACATGGTTTTGGTCATTCCCTACATGTTGTAGTTCAACACATAACTCTTGTAGCTAGGGGCAGAGACTGCAACACCCTATCAATCGACAGGTCATCATTGATCTTGCAATCAAGATCATCCAGGCATTGAACGTAGCTAGAAATTTTATCCATGTGCTCTCTCAAGCTAATCTGATCTTCCATCTTGGTAGATAAGAAGAGGTTCGAGACCTCATACCTCTTAGAATGGTCTTGGGGCATAAAGATGGCCTTCAGATCAGTGACGATCTCAAAGGAGCTCTTGTTCTCAAAGCGCTTTTGAAGGTCTGGCATAGAGCATTCCACTCTAGACACAAGCGTTATCATCGGCCCTCTGCTGATAACATTTTTATCTTCTTGAGAGGCATTGGTAGCGGGTTGGTCACCTATCCCAGCTTCAAGTATGTAGGAGGGCTTCTAGGAATGAGCAGAATCCACAGATTACGGGGCTAGGCGGTGAAGTTCGTCCCGTCGGTTTTGAGATTTTATTTATGAAGGAAAGGGCCAAGGTTGAAGGTAGCGAGAGACATCTACAATGGTATTTGCAAAGTAATTAATATTATGTTCATATTATGGGTTCTGCTAAAAATCAGAACTCCCACTCAAAACGAACATCCCTCAACATTTGTTAAGTGATTACATGATCCCTTTACACTATATCATCCCCGATCATCATGGTCTTTGATATAGATGGCAGGTTAGATATCAACATATCGATCACATCATTATGTGACTCATGTTTAACATGTCAATCATCTGTGTTTCGAGGCCATGTCTGTACATTCTTGGCTCATCAATTTTAATCACGGTGCAGTGCATACATGGCTTGCACCCATCGTATGCGAACGTTGATATATCTAGCACGCGATCATTATGGTCTGCTTCAGAACAAGGACTTTCTTGGTGGTGGACACTTATGGGAGAATAAGAACATTGGAATTTATTGAGGGATTATCTCATTATGCTACCACCATAAGTCTAATACTAGCACAACAAGACACACATAACAATTAACATCAAATGTAAACAATTTATGTGATATGTATTGTTCGCGCCTTGATCTTCATCTAGAGCACAGACATTGCACCAGGTTCATGGTGCCACCTTGCCCTCGGCTGTTCATCCCATAAAAACTTACCTAAACGATACATATCACTTGTCCCCTGCAAAATAAATTTAGACACCTCTACTTTATCTTTCCATATTTTACTTGGATGTTTGGGCTTTCGCACAAGAACCGTTTCTTACCTACGATCACAACCACAACATGGATTAACTAGTTGCCGCTTTAAATCTCTTTTTAGGACCGTCCTTTGAAATGCCATATCAACTAATTCCAGAGAGACAAACACCCGCTAGACACTCATAAGGTACAAGCCAGATCTCAGTCATGGAACCAGTCTCCCGTAAGGTTACGCGTAAGGTCGGTCCGGGCTGCTTCATCTGGCATTGCCTCGATATGTGAAAGTACATGTGGGAGGTAGAAATTAGAAATTCAATACCCACACAATCCACGTGTGTTCTACTTGTACCGGTAGATCTACGCATAGATCGCTCTGATACCACTAGAGGGGTTTTGTGGCAGAAAACAAAAAAATCCTATTACGATAATGCACCAGCAAAGATCTATCTATAGAGAAGTACACTAAGGAGTGTGATACGGTATTCATACCTTTGAAGACCAGACGCGGGATTTTGTTCCTGTAGAAATGTTGCTGATGAAGGCGAGCGTAGCAGACCTCAAGGTCTACAAGGCTTCAAGCATCCAACATCACTAATGGCAGTGCCTCCAAATTTGTACACACGTCTGGTGTAAAATAACATCTCTCGGGCCCCGGACCAGCAAGGCAGCAGAAGAAGAATATCTCGACTGACTCCAGGTGCACGACGGCATGTGTTTGGTGCCGAATTCTCTACCTCATGGAACACATTCCAAACTAGAAAACACACACGAGAAGGAGAGACGGAGAGAGAGAATGACAAAGGCCTAATGTGAGATGAGATTTGGAGGAGGAATTCCCCCATTTATATAGGTAAAAGCTGGGCACTCCCACCCCTCCAAGTCCTGGGGTTGGACTAAACTTGGGAGGAGGTGGGAGGAGGAGGCCGATGGTGGTGGGGTGGGACCACGCGCACGCCTAACCCACCTAGGAGCCGGCGGCATTGGGTGCCCCCTCCCCAGCGTGCAAAGCCCAATATAGGGCCAGCGACTCCGTCTTGGGCCCTCTCCCCTCCAAGAAAAGGGCCCATGTAGGGGTATTTGCCAATTTTTATTTAAATAAATATATTTATAATTAAATACACTAATTAAATATTAAATACCTATATTTTAATTCCATTTATTCAAAACTTCTTTTGACTAACTTCCGAATACTTCTGTATCTCTCTGGAACCCTTTCGGTACTCTCTCTTCCTATTTCTCTTACGGTCGCGGATCAACCCCCAGTGTCTCTACCCTTAAGCATGACACCCTTACGTTTCGGGAATGTTCAGACATGGTCGATACTTCTCTCCTATCAATGGCCAATAGCGGTATCCAGAAACACATGATGGTCTCTTCTCATTCCACGAATTGTATAATCGCTTGAACCTTTTAAACGTTGAGTCTTATTACTTTTTCACAATGATACCTGGTTTGTCCAAGACCTGATTTCCGGTATCGACATACTAGTTCGATCTTGTTAGTGACAAACACTTATACTCATTCTCGTGATATTACATCTTCGTGAAATAGTCACATGCTTGCATTCTCATTGATGTAATCTCACCGAGTGAGTCCATAGTATTTATTCGTCACTCGGATAGGAAAATCCCGATCTCGATACATACGCCTCAAGTATTCCTCTGGAATACACAATACACACCTTTATGGCCACCCAGTTACGTTCATGATGGTTGATGTGATCAAAGCAGTCACAGGAGATATTGATTAAATATGATCTCACGGTCAAAGGACTAAGTTACTACGCTCTGCAAGACATTGCAACGTTGAACAATGCGACTGGATCACATTACAATTCTATGATCGGATGAGTCCATCACTTTATGAAGTGACCTCGTTGCATGTTGACATTAATAAGTTCATGATCGGAAAACCTCGATCATTAGCTGCCCAACAAACTAGTACTAGAGGATACTAGGAATCTGATTGTTTATAAACCACACTTATATTAATGTTTCTACTTAATACAATTATAGTCTGATACAAAACTATTATAAACATTAGAGATATATCAATAAAATTACTTTATTTTTGCCCTCTAGGGCTTATCTCCTTCAGATTTGCAATCCAAACTGTGTTATAAAGGACAACACCGAACAATTCATTTTTTTTCTTCGAAGTGGTGAGTTAAACCCTGGCCTCTACACACAACTTTTTATTGCATAGTTCAAAGTTCAACAAGAGCAAAAGAATTTACAAAATAGAAAAGCAATTCGTGAATAGGCGAAAGTTGCTTTCACGCATGTACATGTACTGTGGTATTTTACCTAGCAGTGACATCAAATCGATGCAAGTGAATTAGTACAAACTCACCAGCCAACTTCGTGCTGTGCACATGGGCATCCATCCATATATAACGCGCCATCTTCGCCTAGGTAGTGGCAAGCTCGATCATCTACCATAATACTAGTATAATATAAGTCGTGTGGGTGAGAAATACATAGGAGGCTGTATATCTCAGAGAGACAAGATGAAATACAAAAGCATTAGGAACAGGAGACAGCGGGAAAGCGGACACATCTGCTTGGTCGAGAACACGGACACCCAACACAATTTCGAGTGCTCTGTCAACAGCTCACTGCATTGTTGCTCAGCGGGCAACACACCGGTTCCATAGAGTTCTGAGGGTCCCAAAGACATGCAGCATAAACTACGGAAATGCAGAAGAGCAGTCCATTTCTTACCCAAGGCCGCAAGTGTAGTATCTGCGCAGATTATTGGCAGAGTCTACTGCTAATAATGAGTAACAAGCTAACATGAACAAGTGCACACACTAGATTGAGCAATTTTGCATCATATTTGCTGCCACTTCCCTGCCTTTCCAGTAGATTGAGCAACATGAATAAATGCACATAGGTGCAGCTAATTTAATCTGCCTGCCACTACTGTAGCTTAGGATGTGTTTCAAAATGGCCTTGCTTCAAGAAGTATGGAAATCCAGCTCCAACCCTCTGGCTTCCCGCTCTAGCAAATCGGCATCCGAAGACCGGAGCCGATTTCTCGTTCCGCTGCCTCCGCATTGGAGGAATGGGCCGACAGCCCAAGAAGGAAAATTTGGTCGGACGAGCTCAATGTCAGAGGGGTTCTTTTCCGGCTCGAGACGAGCCGCGATGAGCGGGGCGGCGACTAGCGGAGGAGCTCGGGGAGGCAGTGGCCACAGTTGGAAGAGTTCGTGAGAAGCCGGGCAAAAATTAGGAGGGGACGACGCGTGAGAAGGGCTGGGGCCTAAAGGGAGCATCTTGCTCCCTACACTAAGACAAATGTGATTATCTATGACGCATATTCTATGATGATTCAGTAAAAAACGTCAAAGATTGATCTAAATTGTGACGGTTTTTCCTCCCCAATGAAAGGTAGTTCAGAGTTCCATTCCTCCCCAATTTTCCACCAAAATTTTCTGTTCAAATCACAGTCAAAAAATAGATGGATATATGTTTTCTGAGCATTGTCATCACAGAGCACACAATCTGATGATTCCACATTAAAGTTTTTCCTCAGTAACAGATCCCTGGTATTCAATCCATCTTGTATCATCACTTCATCAGCCATAAGAAGAATTTGTGCTTTTGGAGACAAGGTGATTTCCTGATCCATTTAAATGGTTCAGATGCTTCAAGTGCTTTAGTAATTTCCTCATAGACTTTTGTTGTAAGTTATTTTCTGATTTCCCCATGGGAATGACCAAGTGTCCATCTGATGAGGATTTGTAATAGTAGACAGAAGAGTTTTCATAGAGTTGAGCTGGCTATTGGCTATGATGGATAATGGCAGATGGAATAAATCATAGAGATCATCAAGGTTCTGACCATTTGCATTGTGAATAGTGATCAAGTTGTTTTTGGCAAAGGAGTGTAGGTGGGGCAATTGTTCAGCCAAAGGTTGTCGATTCCAACTATCTTTCCATAGGAGAATACGGTTACCTTGTCCTGGGGTGCAACTGGTCATATCTTTGAATGTGTTCAGCAGAGGGAGGCATTTCCACCATCAGAAGGATCCATTCTGATGATCTTTGCTAGGTACAGAACCATTGTTGTAGTATGCTTTCAAGAGTAGTTTAACCCTAGGGAGCTCCTGTTGATTGAAAAAATTATAGAGATTTGTCATCCGAAGTTCTTTGTTTTGTTCCCTTAAATTCAGAATACCTATACCTGGCAAAATAAGCATAAAAGGTGCGCACAATCGCGGTAGAATGTGCGTCACGAATAATTACATTTTCATCCCAACCTCGCCAATTGCACTGAGTTCCTACTCAGAATATGAGAGGTCGGTTCCGAGCACGGAGCCATGTCACTCCGGAACACCCAATGTCTATCAATAGTTTTAGCATATTCTTTTGGTTTCGAAATTTCACCGACCTATTAATAATCATCAACTGTAGTACAAAGAGACCCAAAGTAATGAAAAATACAAATAGGTCATTGGACCACCTAGCGATGATTATAAAATTACAAATAGTTTTTGCATCTTAATTTGGCTAACCATGCTAACATACTGTACCTAAGATATTTTTTTCAAAAGTAATAAATATTTTGATTACATGGGCCACGAAAGAAAAGAAAATAACTTCACAAACGTGTTATTTGTTTGGCATAAACAAAATCATGCAAATGGCGAACAAAATTTGTACCTAGAACATGCAACCATTTATTATAAGGATTTTTTTAGAATTCCAAAAAATAGTTCTTTTCATTTAGGTCAAAATATGTTGCCGGTGAATGAAAGAATCGTCGATAACAAGAATGTTTGTTTATGTACAGTTTAGTGAGGAAGAGTTTAAAGAGGCAACTATGCAAATGGAAAAAACAAAGCGGTTGTTGTTTTGGTTTACCAGTTGAATTATATCAAAATTGTTGGGAAATAATCAAGTATGACTTGTTGGTTCTGTTTATAGAGTTTTATTCTAGAAGGTTGGATATTACTAGATTTAATATTGGAGTTATAATCTGAATACCCCCCAAAATGGAGCTGATATAATTCAACAATTACTTAATGTGCTTCTTATGATTTTATTTCAGGTTGTAGCTTTAAGGTTTTATCATGTCCTTAATTCCACCATTTGAGACCACCAAAATGTTTTTTTGGAAGGTACAAATATTTTAGATGGTGTTACTTCTCTTCATGAGATTGTACATAAAAAGAGTGACGCGGCTTGTTGGATAGATCTCATTAAAGTAAAAGATATATACCTGTATAATATGAATATGAAAGTGGGAGCAGGGGGACAAACAAGTTTTTTGGATGATGCTTAGTGCACAACCCATAGTCTTAAAAAGCTTTTCCACAACTTTTTGACATGTGAAATGAACAACAAATTTCATTTGCAGATGCTGGGAATATGAGATGGTGGTTCACTTTCAGGAGATGCTTGGATAAGTCTTAGCAACAACAATTGAGGAGATTGAGAGAGATCTTGGCTACCTATCCTTTGAGTGAAATCGTTAATAAGTCAAGGCTCTTTATAGTGAAATCATTATATAAAAATTGTTACAGTGAATATGGCTTCTTAATAAGTCAAGGCTCTTTATAGTGAAATCGTTATATAAAAATATTTGTGGTAATAATATAAATAGGACTTTTAAGCAGTTGTGGTACGCCAAAAATGCCACAAAAAATTAAAATCTGGTTTTAGTAGATTTGGGACAACACCATTGCAACTAATGATAATATGAGCTTAAGAGGTTGCGTTGGAGATCTGAGATTTGAAAGGAAGATTCTGTGATGAATTGGAAACTATTCATCACCTGTTCTTTTTATGCCCAACTACAAAATATATGTGGAGTATAGTGGTGGTTTCTTTTGGTTCGATGGCAATGACGGTTTCTATGGCGTGTACGTGAGGTACTCGCTAAGTGTCTGCTAAACCGGATGTGCACTATTGGTTCCAGGGGCGGAGCCAGGATTTGAGTATAAGAGGGCGAGAATTGAAAAAGTCAAAGTATAAACCGCCATAGCATATAAAAATTTGTTTGCCAATAAGCCAATAACACCATAGGAATATAAATTATCTTAGGCAATAAAATTGATAAGCATACCAGCATTTGTCTAGCTACTTTTCCACAAATCATCTTCTATCACCCTTCACCAACGATTTAGATCCAAGAAAAAAATAGCATTCGGCAGATTTGAGACTGAACAAATTTGCGTAAGAAACTGGTTATTTTTTATAATTTTGAACTAACCAAGTGTAGGTCAACTGAAGAAAAAGGTAAACTAGATCAGAACGTGCAATACTTATATATATGCACGATATTTCGTTCACCTGTACATACCTTGACGAATAATCTGGTTGTGCGCATGACGGCAAGCAAGCTATGGAAGTAAGCGGACAGCCAACATGGCCGCCGCTAGACAAGCTGCCAAGCAAGTCGCAGTGCTTGCGAGAGAGCAGCGACAGGGGTCCTACACCTGCAGCGAGATTGATCTGATTGAGAGGTGAGATGCAAGATGGCATCGGAAGATCGAGCAGCGAAACGACTATGTGGCCACGATCGATGGCCTTTGGCCGGTTGATATGCAAGATAGATGGGCTGTTTTGGCTGGAGCGCTGGGCTTCGGTGCATGCACAACCTCGCATGAAATTGGGCTTAGGAAAATCTAATTAGCTAATAATTAGTATGTCCATTAGTGTAGCACGTACACACAGGTACAGAACTAGTCCTACCGTAATTCTTTGAGGGGGGCGACACATTAGGGGGGTCTGACCCCTGCTGCCCCCCTGCCTCTGCCCCTGATTGGTTTGCCTACAGAGCGTCTCGGGTATGCGAATGTTCCCGGTTTCTAGTTGATGGATGGATTTTACTATTTTTCCAGGCATAAGACCTTGTTGACATGATTTTCGCCCGTTGTCGGTTCTATAGGTGTTGTGTGGTGGATTCGACTTTTTGGATGTATATTCCTTGTCCATCCTTGTTGAATAAATCAATAAAGAAGCCTGCATACTCTTTTTGATGCAGAGGCCGGGTCTCATCCTCCATTTTGAAAAAAGAGAGACAAATAAGTGTGATTGATTCCCTCCGGTTTCAAATTTACTGTTTTTCTCATCATCCTCTGAGTTTTTTTTTCTTTGAATTCACCTTCGTGACAAATGTTTAGTTGGACCTGAAGGAAGCATAGTATGTCTCAAGGGCAAGAAATCGTAAGTTCAGTAAACACTGTCTATGTTGATTTTGCTCGTCGACAGGGACGGAGACAAGGGGGGATGAGCAGGGGCTACGCCCCCTCCCCTATGCTTGTGATTTTCATTGGAAATTTAGCCATGGCAGCTCCTTGTTTAAGCTAATTTATCTAGCTTAGCCCCCCTCATTGAGATCGCATATATGTCTTGCTCCCTTGAGCTCAGTTCCTGGCTCCGTCCCTACTGGTCGACACCGGCGGCAGATGTTTGTACGTATATTGTTTTGGTAACCGACGATTAATTATTTGCGTGCACTGATCCACATGGAGACCAGTACAACATGATCTGATCTGAGCAACATTTCCCATGACCAGTGAGCGTGTGGTTTTTGTAATTTTTGTTTGCATCGTTTGTAGTACCGGACGCATGCATGCACAATATTTCAATGAATGATATTAATTCGTAGTTCAACCGTGGTACAAAACACAATATCAAACTATTCATGAAGTTGCAAAATCCACGTTCACAAATGTACATGTACTGGAGTACTTTACAAAGCCGCGTCAATTAATTGATGCAAAAGAAACAATACAAACCCGCCAACCAACCTCATGGCATGCTTATGGCCATATGTGCATCCATATATACTGAGCCATCATCCTCCGAGTAGTGGCAAGATCAACGGTCCACCACAATCAAATGTGTCAATGGATGAGAAAGACAAATGAGGTACGTATAGCTCAGAGAGACGAGCTGAGAAAACGAGGACGTGGAAATTTAAAAGCATTGGGGAATATGAGACATTGGGAAAGAGGGCACCAGTGCTTGAGGGAGAATGCGTCTACCCAACCAAACATAGTTACGACTAGCCTTACAGGGCTGATATGTCCATTCTGGCTCACTATTTTATATCATAATTTACTGTTATTCATTAATATATTTCATATTAAGAGATGATACTTATATTATTTTATCTATTTTTGCATGGTTGATGACTTTTGAGGATGAACCACTGAAGTCAGGATTCTGATAAAAAGACACTGTTTGGAGGAAAAATTCGCGAAGATCAGAAAATCCCGAAAAATATATGAAAAATCCTATTTTTCTAGAAGACGAAGGAAGCCAGAAGGGGAAGTGGAGATGGGCCACGGGGGGCCCACTGAAGGAGATATGCCCTAGAGGCAAATAATAAATAATTTTTTATTGTCATATCTCAATTAGTTTATAATAGTTTCATGTTGTGCTATAACTGTGCCAAGTAGAAACATTGGTACAGGTGTGGTATGAAATAACAAAGTCCCTAGTAGCCTCTATTCAGACTAGTTCATTGGTCACGAAGATGATCTGGGTTTAAAGATCATGGGCATTTATGCCGACTGACAACGAGATCATATCATTGGAGAATGATGTGATTGCACATTCCTCGAAAGATTGCAACACGATCAAGTCATATAGTTCATTGTTGTAACAGCTATACCTAGACTCCTTCTCCTTAGACCGTGAGCTTATATTACTCACTGTTTCCCGAGGCTGCTTTGACTACATCAACCATCATATGGTAATACAGTGGCCATAAAGGTGTATGTTGGGTATTCCAAAGGAACAGTTGATGACATGTGACTGCAAGACCGGGATTTGTTCACCCACATGACGGGTAAAGATATATACGGACGGCTTGGTGAGATTACATCTATAAATGTTGCAACATGTGACTAGGTTACGGGATGTAATATCACGGTAACAAGAAAACATAACTTGTTGGGAACGAGATTGAACAAGGTATGGGATACCAATGGTCGGATCTCGCACAAGTTGTATCGAGAAAAAAAGGAAGAGGATGCTACATTTAGACGGTTCAAACGACATTGTCATCAGGAACACATAGGGGTCACATGGACATCCCTGGTCTCTCTGTTCATCATTGATACAGATCATGTCTAGAGCATTTCCGAGCCGTGAGAGGATACACTTAAGGGTATGATGAGAGCGATCATTCATAAGATGGAATCACAGTAGAGAAAGAGAGAAAGCCGGAATCATTCCGTAGAGAGATCCGAAGTTGTTCGGAGAAAGAATAAAGGAAAAGACCAGAAAAGTGTTTTCGAATAAATGGGAATTTAAATATATATTTATCATATGTTAATTATGAATTAATATATTCTAAATAATAATTAAGTTAAGATTTATAAAGGCAACATTTATATTAGGCCAAACCCCGGAGGGAAAAGGCCTAGAATAAAAGCTACAGAAAAATAAAAGTGAAAAAAAAACAACCAGCCCAAAGTGGGCGGTGGATAACGGCCGCCGCACTTGGTGGCAAATAGGCGAGCCACAGCTGCCAGCCGCCACCTGGGCCTGCTCGACCCGGCCCACGTGGGCGCGTGGGGAGCTGGCGCCAGGGGCGGGGTGCTGGGCCGCCGGGGGGGCGAGCCGGCCCACCCGGGCCGCGGGAGCCAGCGGGCCGTCGGGGGGTGGCCAGCCCACCCGGGCTCCCCTTGCCAGGCCGCCGCCACGTGGAGAGCTGGGCGCGGGGTGGGCCGCGCTAAGGCCCACCCGGCCAGCCCCTGTCTGCTTCCTCTTTTTCTTTTATTTAGCCATTTTCTGTTTTGGTTATTGGGCCAGGTTTGGCCCATCCGGCCAGGATGAAAATGCCTAATATTTTCTCTTTATTAATAGTCCCACATGGCTAACCCAATGGGGAGGGCACACACCCACCGCCTATATAAAGGTGTGCCCATGGGTGGGATAAAATACACGATTTGAGAAGTCCTTTGGTTGACTTCCTCCTTCCCTCTCTCTCTCTATACCTTGTGACCATGGCCCCAAGTCTGGGTTGTGCGATCGAGGCACACCTGCAGTATGCCGTTGCGCTGCAGGGATTCCTAGCCAGAAATCAACTTCCGCACCCCCGGCAGGATCGGGGAGCCAGAGGTCTCATCGTACACCGGATGTGTATGAAGACACGAGGCGCAACACTTGGGGTGCTTAAATGTCGTGAGCTGGAGCTGTAGCACGATGAAGATCAAGAAGGAGCAAGGGGTGACCTGCGAGGAGCTTTGCGACCTTGAGGTCGGCTACGAGTACGACTACTTCAACCACGTTCCCCGCGGAACGTTAACCGCGTACGGTCTACAATGGTATGTACTCTCTAGGCATCGGTCGTTACTGCATTACTACATGGATAGATCCTAGGCAAGTTTTTGGGGTTCCCACGTAGGAAATTTTTTGTTTTCCGCGCCGATCCCCAACAGTGGTATCAGAGCCGATGCGTATGAGTGTTGTACGACCAGTACGCACAAGTATTGTGCGGGCATTGATCCCTTAGTTGTTACCCTCTAACATGTACTTGTTTATATCGCGGTATTGTTTGATGAAGCGATGATGACCCACAAGTATAGGGGGTGTATCGCAGTATTTTCGAGGGAAGTATAACCCAATTTATTGATTCGACACAAGGGGAGCCGAAGAATATTTATAAGACTTAACAACTGAGTTGTCAATTCAGCTGCACCTGAAAACAATCTTGCTCACAGCAGTTTATCAGTAGCAACAGTTTTGTAGTAGGAATAGCAAAGTAGCAGCAGTAGTAAAGTAAAGACAATAGTAACAATAGCAGTAAACAGTGGGATTCGAGTGCGGTAGGCATAGGGATGGATGGACGGGTGTTGCATGGACAAGATAATTCACATAGCAATCAGAACATTGGGCAATTGCAGATAAATAAGATAAAGCAGACAAGTACTAGATAATCTTAGGCATGTGTTCCATATAGTCATACGTGCTCGCAATGAGAACTTGCACAACATCTTTTGTCCTGCCAGCCCGTTTGCAGCGGAGTCTCAAGGGAACTAATGGCAATTAAGGTGCTCCTTTTAATAGAGCATCGGAGCAAAGCATTAACACTTCGTGAACACATGTGATCCTCACATCAAAGTCATTCCCTCCGGTAATCCCGATTTCTGTCACTTTGGGGCCATTGGTTCCGGACAACAACGTGTGTATACAACTTGCAGGTAAGACAATAAACAATACTATCATAATGAATCAATAACATGTTCAGATCTGAATTCATGGAACTCGGGCCCTAGTGACAAGCATTAAGCATAACAAGTCGCAACAAAGTCATAAAGCACTAATAGAAGATACTAGGCACCATGCCCTAACAATCTGATGCCATTACATGAACGATCTTAGCCAATCCCTACCATCCCCATATCCTACAGTGGGGGATTACTCACTCATAGATGGGGAAACCTAGATGGTTGATGGAGAAGCGATGGTGATGATGATGGCGATGATCTCCTCCAATTCCTCGTCCCAGCTGGGTGCCAGAATGGAGTTTCTAGTGCTGTTTCGTGGAATCTGGTGGGGGCGGCGGAGTGGAACTCCTTCTGGAAAAACGTCGACCCCCCAGAGTTTTTAGGTCAGAAGGCATCTTATAGGCAAAGAGGGAGACCGAGGGGGTGTCTGGGGTGGCCAGACCACCCCCTGGCGCGGCCAGGTAGTGTGGCTGGGCCCTAGCCCCTCTCCATGTCGTATTCTGGCTCCAGGTGTCCCTCTGTAAAATAATGACTGTGGCTTTTGTCCCGTCCAATTCCAAGAATAATCATTTTCTAACTTTCCTGGAACCAAAAACAGCAGAAAACAGGCAGCTGGCACTGTAGCTCTTGTTAATAGGTTAGTCCAACAAATCATATGAAAAGTACTCCAAAGTGTGGACAAAACACAAGAAAGTAGATAAAACCAAGCATGGAACATCAAAAAATTTAGAAACATTTGCAATGTATCAACATCCCCAAGCTTAACTCCTGCTCGTCCTCGAGTAGGTAAGTGATAAAAAGAAAGAATAATTTTTGAGGTGACATGCACCATCATAACCTTGATCAAAGTATTTGTAAAACATTCAAAGCTGGGATCATAGTACTTCAATCATAACATGAAAGACAAAGTTCTAGCAATAAGACAAAGAAACTATGATGCAACATGAAAAGGTACAAACAAAAGATTCATAAATAACAATGCTTTGCAAGAAGTTTATTTGTTTCACATAAAGAAAACATACCATAGTAGTATTCAGCTTGTCCCTCATAGAGTAGCAAATATAAATGCACAGGACACCTTCAAAGTTCATAAGAGTGACTAGATACAAATAGTTTAAAACAAGCAATATCAAGGTATACATCAATCAACAAGTCTTGGGACAATGCACATAGAACTAAGAATGGCCACTATGCTCTCAAAGTAAGTGCATAAAGGTAGAAGGTGGAGACTCAATATAATATTGGAAGAAAGGCCTTCATAGAAGGAAGTAGGGATTCAAGTCTCATAAAGAGCTTCCAAAAATTATGGTACTTAATAGCTTTCAGCTCTCATTGCCCCTATCATAAGCATCTTGAAGTGATTAAGGTTAAAGTGAACAAACTATGGTGTACATGCTTGAAGAAGTATAAGTTAGAAATCTCATGTCCTTTGAATATGAGGGCCACTCCTCATGCTACTCAAGTTTAGTCACCGGTAAGTTCTTGTCATCGTAAGTACATGTGTATCATAGAGAACCGCTGATACATTGCAAATGTGTCTATAATTTTTGATGTTCCATGCTTGGTTTTATCTACTTTCTTATGTTTTGTTCCAACTTTGGAGTACTTTTTATAGACTTTCTTGGACTAACCTATTAACAAGATGCCACAGTGCCAGTTGCCTGTTTTCTACTGTTTTTGGTTCTAGGAAAGTCAGAAAATCAATATTCTCGGAATTGGATGGGACAAAAGCCAAAGTTCATATTTTACCGGAAGACTCACAGAGCCCGAAGCAGAGACGGAGGAGGGCCTGGGCCTGGCCACACCATATGGTGGCACGGGCTAGCCCTGGCCATGCCACTAGGTGGTGTGGGCCCCCTGGCACTCCACCGACCTTGCCTCCTTCGCCTATAAGAGCCTCCCGATACCAAAACCCTAAATAATCAAGCCTCCGGCCACGAAAAGTTCCGCAGCGCCGCCGCCACCAAAAAGGAAATTGGGGGACAAAAAGTCTCTGTTCCGGCACCCTTCCGGACGGGGAAGTGACCCCGGAGCCATCTCCATCGATCTCCACCACCATCTCCATCACCATTGCTGATTCCCATGATGAGGAGGGAGTAGTTCTCTCTCGAGGCTAAGGGTTCTACCGGTAGCTATGTGTTCATCTCTCTCTCTCTCTATGCATGATCATATTGTGATCATGAGCTTTGTAATCAAGTAGATCTACCTTGCTACTCAAGTGCTTTAATGAATCTCTGCTCTCCCCATGTGTGTGAAAGTGATAGCGTGCTCACCATGGTGGCACTTAGGCTAGAGATTACAAATACTTGTTATGAGTTATATTTGGAGTTGGATGTTTCTATGAAATTGTGGTGTTTGTTGGACTCATCTAGTACTCAAGGTGACAGTGTGGGGTTTTCTAGATGGGAAAGATGGACTTTGAGGTGTGCTGTTATAGCCCTACCATTGATTAGAGTGTTCAACCGGAGAGTAGTTAAGAGTAGTATCATAAAGAGAAGATATTTATATGAGAGTGTTCACTAGTGAAAGTCTGATCCCTAGGCCTTGTTTCTAAGCATTGATACACCGTTTGCAACTAGATCTGTTACATGTTTGCTTGCTTCCATCTTTATTTCAGTTTGCCTTTAGTCTTTTCCATGCCATCAAGCTATTTTCTATCACCGTTACCACTTATAATTATCTATACCACTTGTATTTCACTATCTCTTCGCCGAACTAGTGCACCTATACACCTGACAAGTGTATTGGGTGTGTTGGGGACACAAGAGACTTCTTGTATCTTGATTGCAAGGTTGCTTGAGAGAGGATACCTTTGACCACTTCCTCCCTGAGTTCGATAAACCTTGGGTGATCCACTTAAGGGAAAACTTGCTGCTGTTCTACAAACCTCTGCACTTGGAGGCCCAACAACTGTCTACAAGAATAGAAGTGCGTAGACATCAACCGCCAACGGGGTACCCCTTGCCCGATGATACGGAAGAATCCCCATATCAAAATGACAAGGCAAGAAGACAACGAGCATCTCAGCAATCTTCTTATTTACCATGGGAATATGGTGCTTTTTTCTCTCTTTCCTCTTTTCATAATCTCTTTTTTTCTTTTTTTCAATATAGGACTCTCTTTTTTTATAAGAAGAATGCTTCATAGATAGTTCATTATGGTTACGCTGCAGGTTCCACCATGTCAGCATGGATTAGACCAGCGGCCCAAGCGTTTCTCTAACACATATACATAACTCCATGGACTTACAAGATCCCCTTTCATTTCACACCGACGACATCCATAGACAAAAGGGCATGATATCAACTAGGTACAAAGTACCACTGCAATGTTGAAAGCGTTCCCCATGACAGCATGGTTCTGCTAATCCCCAACAAATAAGTGCAAGCATATACAACATAGACGACACAATGGTTCAAGTTTATTAAGGGCAAGAAAAGTAAAGTGTGCCATCAAGTTCGTGAGAGCTTTAATCACTAGTTTTCTCATAACAAGTTTAATTTGGATGGTAAACAAAAGCATGAATATACTTGGAATAGCATATGCTAATAGGTAGGTATGGTGGACTCTTTGGAATAACTTGGTTTAGGAAGTTGGATGCATGAGTGGAACTCATACTTGGTTGTGGAGGCTAGCAAAAGACTAGGAGCGACAAACTAAGAGAGCAATAATGGCCATAATCATGCAGAGCGACAAAACATCATTGATCAAAGCATAAAGTCATACTACAAGTTGAACACTAAAGGATCATAAAGGCTTAGGTGACTTGAGATAGTCATAACATGGTGTGAGCATGTGCCAAGTCAACCCAAATAAAGCATCAAAGGAGAATACCACAATACCATGCTTTAATATGCTAAAACAACGCATGATTCTTCAAAGGCACATTAAGAAATCTCAATTGTTTATAACAAGTCATGCTACAGCAAAGAATACTAAGCATAAAGCCAAAAAAATATCAAGCATGGCATGACAAAGCATAGGCCATAGTCAAAAACAAGCTCTCTTTACCACTTAAGCATGAACTTTCCTACTCTTTTCCAATCCAAACCAAACTATTTGAAAACCAATGCATGAAAAAGGAGGTCCAACCAATTTATTCAGCAAACTAAGGAAACAAAGAAAACGAAAAAACAAAATGAAAACGAAAAAGACGACGCTCCAATAACAACACAACTATGCATGAAACAATAAAAATGAAGTGTTTGGAAGAAACCTGGAATTTTTATTGATGAAGAAGGGGATGCCTTGGGCATCCCCAAGATTTGACGCTTGTACTTCTTGGATATTTCTTGGGGTGACATGCGTGGAATCCCCAAGCTTGAGCTTTAGTCCATCCTTCATCTCATTACTCATTCCTTCCATACACCTGAAATTTTTCCTTCATACAAAACTTCACACAATCTTTATTAGCAACATTAGTGCACTCAAGAGAATAGGTCTTTAGGTTCAGTTCTAACACCAATAAAACTTCCATTAAAACACAAACTACTGTAGAACTTCCCTCAAAAAGCTCAATTCCCCAAAAGTACTCAAAAAGGAACCAACAAGAAGCAAATGCAGAAAATGGCAGAAATCTGTCAAAACAGACCAGCAGGTAAAGACAAATTTTTTCGAAGACCTTATGTTGCTCAAATCAAAAAGTGCTGAACTAACGGAAGTTAGATAACAACCTGGGGAAGAAGCACAAAAGTATATGCCTCAAAAGGACGTACAGAGATTTTACACGAATTTTTACGGTGAAGCACAGAAATCTATTTCGGGACAGCAACTTTCCCAATCATTACTTCTCTCTCATTAGAGGTTACTCTTGGCACAAAAAACAAATAAAAAGGATAAGGAGCGGTTATTACTGAAGTAATAACTTCCAAGACTCATCTAAATTTTTTGGGTTATCTCCCAATAAGTACTTTTCTTTAACGCCTTTAAGTTAGGCATGATAGTTTGAGAGGATGCTCACATAAGAAATATGAATTGAAGTAAAAGAGAGCATCAAGAAGCAAATTCAAAACACATTTAAGTCTAACCCACTTCCTATGCATAGGAATCTTGTATGCAAATAAATTCGCAAAGAACAAAGTGACAGGCATAGGAAGATAAAACAAGAGTAACTTAAAAACTTTTAGCACATAGAGAGGTGTTTCAATACCATGAAAACTTCTACAACCATATTTTCCTCTCTCATAATAATTTTCGGTAGCTTCATGAATGAACTCAACAATATAACTATCACATAAAGCGGGCTTTTCATGTTCTACAAAAACATATTTTTTATCAAGCTCAAAGATAGTGGGATTAAAACCTTCAAACCCACTTTTAACAATTCTATAACATGATGACTGATCATTCAATATAGGCCCATCGTCTAGATCTTTGTCATAAACAATTTCTAAGCAAAACTCTTTAGTACTATGCATCTCGATGTTAGGCACAAATAAAGGATTATCACAGATGAAATGAGCATAACATTCATCCTCCTTTGGTAAGCATGGGGGACAATCAAATAATGTAAGGGATAACGAGTTACTCTCTTTAGAAGGTAGGCATGGGTAGCTAATCCATTCTTCTTACTTTTGTTCATCACTCTCCTCCTCTTTTTCATCTAATGAGCTTTCGGGTTCATCAATTTCTTCCATAAGATCCTGCAAGGCATTAGTCTCTTCCATTTGTGAAAATCATCTATTAATATATTCAAGAATATAGCCATTTTCTTCCTTGTAATTATCAAAGCAAAATTTAAGTATATCATAAACCTCATGTTTATAAGGTGAATCATCAATATTTTCAAGCAAACTAGAAAGTTCAAATGCACCCTTCCAAGCAATAAATTCCTCAATTTGTTCCACATCATAAAAGTCATAATTTCCCTTAACATAAGAAGATATGGTAACATTATCATTATACTCACATTGAAAAGGGAGGTGTGTATACCTCTTACAGCAACAAGATATATCAAAGCAATAAGTGACATTATAAGTAGAGCACACGTTTCTAGCAATGGTATACAATGTATCAATTTTTGACCATTTCCCTTTTTGTGACAAGCGGTGTTCCTTATAATAATATTTTTGTTCTTCTGTGAACCCACCTTGCCAATAAGATTCAGTTTCAAAGAAACCAAACATTGACAACAAGCATGATAAAGCAAGACAATAACAGACCAGCAAAAATAACAACTAGAGTAGGAACTATTTTTTGAATTTTTGATAAATAAAGAAGCAAACAAGGTGGAAATAAACTAAGCTTGAACAATAGTGATTCCAAGTGGATTTGCTAAATAAAGCTATGCTCCCCGGCAACGGCGCTAGAAAATAGTCTTGATGACCCACAAGTATAAGGGGTGTATCGCAGTATTTTCGAGGGAAGTGAAACCCAATTTATTGATTCGACACAAGGGGAGCCAAATAATATTTATAAGCCTTAACAACTGAGTTGTCAATTCAGCTACACCTGGAAACAATCTTGCTCACAGCAGTTTATCAGTAGCAACAGTTTTGTAGTAGGAATAGGAAAGTAGCAATAGTAGTAAAGTAAAGACAGTAGTAACAATAGCAGTAAACAGTGGGATTCGAGTGCGGTAGGCATAGGGATGGATGGACGGGCGTTGCATGGACAAGACAATTCACATAGCAATCAGAACATAGGGCAATTGCAGATAAATAAGATAAAGCATCCAAGTACTAGATAATCCTAGGCATGTGTTCCATATAGAGTCATACGTGCTCGCAATGAGAACTTGCACAACATCTTTTGTCCTGCCAACCCGTTTGTAGCGAGGCCTCAAGGGAACTACTGACAACTAAGGTGCTCTTTTTAATAGAGCACCAGAGCAAAGCATTAACACTCTGTGAACACATGTGATCCTCACATCAAAGCCATTCCCTCTGGTTATCCCGATTTCTGTCACTTTGGGGCCATTGGTTCCAGACAACAAGTATACAACTTGAAGATAAGAGCATAAACAATACTATCATAATGAATCAATAACATGTTTAGATCTGAAATCATGGCACTCGGGCCCTAGTGACAAGCATTAAGCATAACAAGTCGCAACAAAGTCATAAAGAACTAATAGAAGATACTAGGCACCATGCCCTAACAATCTGATGCCATTACATGAACGATCTCATCCAATACCTACCATCCCCATAGCCTACAGCAGGGGATTACTCACTCATAGATGGAGGAAACATGGATGGTCGATGGAGAAGCGATGGTGATGATGATGGCGATGATCTCCTCCAATTCCCCATCCCGGCAGGGTGCCAGAACGGAGTTTCTGGTGCTGTTTCGTGGAATCTGGTGGTGGCGGCGGAGCGGAACTCCTTCTGGAAAAACGCCGAACCCCCCTAGAGTTTTTAGGTCAGAAGGCATCTTATAGGCGAAGAGGGAGACCAGGGGGTGTCTGGGGCGGCCAGACCACCCCTGGCACGGCCAGGCCCAACCCGCGCGGCCAGGTGGTGTGGCTAGGCCCCAGCCCCTCTCTGTCTCGTATTCTGGCTCTAGGTGTCCCTCGGTAAAATAATGACTTTGGCTTTTGTCACGTCCAATTCCGAGAATATTCATTTTCTGACTTTCCTGGAACTAAAAACAGCAGAAAACAGGCAGCTGGCTCTGTGGCTCTTGTTAATAGGTTAGTCCAAGAAATCATATGAAAAGTACTCCAAAGTGTGGACAAAACACAAGAAAGTAGATAAAACCAAGCATGGAACATCAAAAATTATAGATACATTTGCAATGTATGAAGTGGCCCGGACCGACCTTACGCGTATTCGTACGCGAGACTGGTTCCACGCTCAACATACGGCTTGTACCGTATAAATGGCTAGCGGGTGTCTGTCTCTCATTCGATAGTTGATATAGCATTTACAACGGAGGGCCCTGAAAGGGGTGTAATAGAGACAACTGTTGGATCCATGTTGTGATTGGAAAGTTCGTAGTTTAGAAACGGTTCTAGTGCGAAAGCCCTAACAACCACGTAAAACTTGCAATAGATAAAGTAGAGGCTTCTAACTTTATTTTGCAGGGGGCATGTGAATATGATATGGAAATGGTCGTTACGAAGTTAAAGTAGTTTACTTTTCTGTTACTAAGTAGTATAGTAATAGTCATCGTTCCGATGGACGACCTGGTGGAGGCGTCGTGGACTTGGCGTCAAACCAAGGGCACGATGGAGATCATGCCAGAACGCTCGATGGAGATCAAGGCGCAAGAAAGACCATATCATATCACATTATACATATGATGTTGATACTAGTTTTTACATCTTATTGTGTGCTAGTATTTAGATACTCAATGGTAGCAAATAAGATAATCCCTATTGAATTCCAATGTTCCGTGTTCCCCTTGAGTGTGCACCACCAAGAAAGTTCTTCGGTATGAGGCGATCCAGGGTTACAGGCCTGGGTGTCAGACATATCTACGTTCACATACAATGGGTGTAAGCCATGTTGCACAGCGAATACACACAAATTAGATTTGGCGAGCCTAGCACGCCATAGAAGCGTGGCCTCGGAACACAAGAGATCAAAAGATCGAGCATGAGTCACATGGATGATGTGATTGGCATTAGTGAATGTCTACCTTTGATTATGCACTGATGGTTGTGTAACACGGGGGAGGTGCAGAGGATAGGGATCATGCGATCACTGAAATCGTCCAGGGGATGACAATTTTAGTGGAGACCAATTATAAATTGATCTCTTATTATAAACTTAGTCTAGATGTCTGTTTGCAAATATCTTAGTAGATCTTAGCCTATCCCATTGAGGTCCTTTGCGACCATGGGAATATATTGGTTAATTTGGAACTTAGCAAAAGGGTCCAACTTCATAGTTTAATACCCACGCCTGAGGGATATCCTCGTAAAAGGTGATCTTCTCTTCTTGACACAATAACCATTAGGAGATAATCCGATGACTCCAGAATGTTTGGAAAAACACTTAGCGATCTTGAATTAGAGTTGAGAACTCTTAGAAGGGCTTGATTGCAAATGGAGTTCATGGATGAAAAGGTATATGTAAGATATACAAATTATAAATGTGATTCTTGCCAAATTCGTCGCAGTTTGCAAAGTATTCGATACTTGTGCTGTTTTGTGAAAGCAGGAGGATCTGCTTCAGAATTGCTGGTTTTGAGGCAACGTGACTTGATGACAACAAGCAAATCAGTTGATGGCCGACATCACCTCTTCCCTCAAAGTTTATCATTTGGATTAGTGGACTTGAATATAATTTGTAATCCTTGTTTATGTGTCTTGCTTATGGCGAGACGATTATTCATATGAACGAGTTACAAACCAGTTTGTACAATTCTTATGAACAATACCATATGGTCACATTAAGATTACAAACAAGTTATTCTCATCACTATGTTAATGATAATAGGTTAAACATTTATAAAGGATTAGAATGCTAAAAGATATCCAAAGTTTAATAATGAAATGACACCATAGTTTAAGTCATTTTGGTTATTGAATGTTCTTTATGAAAGATCGGGGTCCTAGATGCTTAATCTAGAGACTTTGCAAAACCATGTCTCTTGGGCAGAATGACAAAAACTCCGCATTCTGGTAAAACGGTGATATGTGAAGAAATGTTGAAACTTATACATAATGATGTATCATATTTTCAACAAGTAGTGGAAATCATTTATTGTGGACTTAAGTGAATAAGTGTATTTACTTAATGAAACATGAAGTTATGAGATGATTTGAATTGTTCAAATGAGTTCATAACTAAATGGGATATTGAATTAACTGAATTAACAAGTCTCTTCGATTTGATCGACATGACTGAAGTATTGAAGTTAAGTTTAGCATAAAAGGGACTTGTGAAAGATATTTCACAAATTATGATAATTGGACGAATTCAAACTATGTTGAAATGTCTAAACATCATAATCATTATGCATTAGATACATATGGTATAATATTATCTCTTATCGGGGTTATAGTTGTCATTTAGAGTTAGAGATCAAAATAAGCAAACACTCATTTGAAATACAAAGGAACATCTGAAGATTCGTGGAAACAACACCATAAGTGTTATGGCACGTTCGAGTTTCTGGAGATTTCGATAAGTCGAAGTTGTGGCGAATAAACAAGTCTTTGTAGAGCATTCTTAGGAAACTATGAATGCATCTTCCACAAATGGGCAAACTAGTTGTTGTCCAAAGCTGACGTGTCTTGATGAAGATACAAGTGGGAATGAAGTAAAAGATCAAAACAAGGTATTTGACCTTACCTCCGAATTGTTGAGTGGCGCAGTGGAATTTGTTTCATGAAACCAAACTCTACAAATAGAGGAGAAACTAATGATAATGATCATAAAGTTTCAGTGAATACTTTTACTAAAGTAAGTAGGATTCAAGTATATATTCTACAAGTTTGCGGAATTATATTGTTGATTCACTTGTCATGTTTTGAACAAGACATACCTACGAAATACAAAGAAGCGTGATGGACCTAAGTACGAGAAATGAATGGTCATTGAAATCTCGTTAGTGGAATTCTCGACTTGATAGTAATCAAGGAATTTTGGAATGTCCAAGATTATCGAGAAGACCTGGATTTGAGTGGGAGCAAACCAGCTTGGCTAATTCATAATATGTAGCTAACATCTTTTGAGTGGGAGCTAAGTGATATCCCTAGATCTCAACATGAATGTCATATTTGAATGGGAGCGTGAAATCATTCTGGGATATATGGACGACATATGTGAATGATGTGATTGGTGTTAATAATATTTAAATTAGATAAATAAGGATGAAGTTGAAGTTATTAAACAATAAGATCTATCGAGATAGATTGGTGTGTTTAATAAACACTGAATGTCGAATGCTTCCTGGACTTGATTCTGAAAGATGTTCAGAATGTCCTAATCAAGATTCTGAAGTAGCTCAGAATGGAACAAGGTAAGAAAGTAGTTCTTGTTATATGAAGTATTGAGTATTGCAACTATGGTTGAAAGAAAGAGATGCGTTGCATCTCCTATGCCCCAGTCATAGGTTCTTCCATATAACCATGTTGTATACTCGACGTAATGTGACCCGAGGTTCTGGTTGGTAGGACAAAGTCTTAACTATAAGAACGTGTCTTTAAGTGATTCCTGAGTTGATCACTGAACCAGAATTGAGTTTGTACATAAATGGCAAGAAGCAATGTAAGTGGCATAGATGCATTTCATGCACTAGGATCAACATAGATATAGAAGTATAAAAGCTACATCTGATGTGATGTATAATGTTATGGCGGGGCTAGTTCGCTTTTAACATAGAATGATGTGTCCCAGGGCCTAGGGCCCATGAGAGAGCCCTCGAGGTTGATCTAAAGTCATTGTAAGCTCCTGGAATCCGGCCTCGTTCTGCTGCCATGACTATAGTATATACACAAAGGATAGCAAAGTGTGTTTCGAAGTTTAGATGAAAACAGTGAAAACAACCGTCATCATAAACACTAGAAACAAAGTCTCACTTTGTTGCCAAACAAATACTTTGACCCATTATACGATAATGGTGTGAATGTCAAAATTAGGAAGACATTAATGATTTGCAAAAGACATAATGGTCTGGAAAAACAGAACATGGACATGACGTTTCCCATGAGCATGCATGATCTGTAAACGCATATGGAATATGGTTTATATGAGTAAAATGTGAGCTAGTTTATTTGTACTCTAGTGCAAGTGGGAGACTGAAGGAGATATGGCCTAGAGGCAAATAATAAATAGGTTTTTATTGTCATATCTCAACAGTTTATAATAGTTTCATATTGTGCTATAACTGTGCCAAGTAGAAACATTGGTACAAGTGTGGTATGAAACAACAAAGTCCCTAGTAGCCTCTATTCATACTAGTTCGTTGGTCACGAAGATGATCTGGGCTTCAAGATCATGGGCATTTATGCCGACTGACAACGAGATCATGTCATTGGAGAATGATGTCATTGGACATTCCTCGAAGGATTGCAACACGATCAAGTCATATAGTTCATTGTTGCAACATCTATACCTAGACTCCTTCTCCTTAGACCGTGAGCTCATATTACTCACTGTTTCCTGAGGCTGCTTTGACTACATCAACCGTCATCTGGTAATACGGTGGCCATAAAGGTGTATGTTGGGTATTCCAAAGGAACAGTTGATGACATGTGACTACAATACCGGGATTTGTTCACCCGCATGACGGGTAAAGATATATACAGCCGGCTTGGGGAGACTACATCTATAAATGTTGCAACACGTGACTAGGTCACGGGGATGTAATATCACGGTAACAAGAAAACAGAACTTGTTGTGAATGAGATTGAACAAGGTATGGGATACCAATGATCGGATCTCGGACAAGTTGTATCGAGAAACAAAAGGAAGAGGATGCTACATTTAGACGGTTCAAACGACATTGTCATCAGGAATGCATAGGGGTCACATTGACATCTCTGGTCCCTCTATTGATAATTGATACAGATCATGTCTAGAGCATTCCCGAGCTATGAGAGGATACACTTAAGGGTATGATGAGAGCGATCATTCGTGAGAAAGACAGAAAGCCAGAATCGTTCCGCAGAGAGATCCGAAGTTGTTCGGAGAAAGAATAAAGGAAAAGACCGGAAAAGTGTTTTCGGATAAATGGGAATTTAAATATATATTTATTATATGTTAATTATGAATTAATATATTCTAAATAATATTTAAGTTAAGATTTATAAAGGCAACTTTTATATTAGGCCAAACCCCGGAGGGAAAAGGCCTAGAATAAAAGCTGCAGAAAAATAAAAGGGAAAAAGAAAACAGCCAGCCCAAAGTGGGCGGCGGATAACAGTCGCCGCACTAGGCGGCAAATAGGCGAGCCGCAGATGCCGGCCGCCACATGGGCCTGCTCGACCCGGCCCACGTGGGCGCGCGGGGAGCTGGTGCCGGGGGCGGGGTGCTGGGCCACCGGAGGGTGCGAGCCAGCCCACATGGGCCGCGGGAGCCAGCGGGCCGCCGGGGGGTGGCCAGCCCACCCGGGCTCCCCTTGCCAGGCCGCCGCCGTGTCGAGAGCTGGGCGTAGGCTGGGCGCAGGCTGGGCGCACCAAGGCCCACCTGGCCAGCCCCTGTCTGCTTCCTCTTTTTCTTTTATTTAGCCATTTTCTGTTTTGGTTATTGGGCTAGGTTTGGCCCATCCGGCAAGGACAAAAATGCCTGATATTTTCTCTTTATTAATAGTCCCACATGGATAACCCAATGGGGAGGGCACACCCCCTCCACCTATATAAAGGGGTACCCATGGGTGGGATGAAACACACAATTTGAGAAGTCATTTGGTCAACTTCCTCCTTCCCTCTCTCTCTATATATACCTTGTGACAATGGCCCCAAGTCTAGGCTGTGCGATCGAGGCACACCTGCAGTATGACGTTACGCTGCAGGGATTCCTAGCCTGATATCAACTTCCACACTCCCGGCGAGATCGGGGAGCCGGAGGTATCATCGTGCATCGGATGTGTACGAAGAAACGAGGCGCAACACTTGGGGCGCTTAAATGTCGTGAACCGGAGCTGTTGCACGATGAAGATCAAGACGGAGCAAGGGTGACCTGCGAAGAGCTTCGCGACCTTGAGGTCGGCTACGAGTACGACTACTTCAACCACGTTCCCCGCGGAACGTTAACCGCGTACGTCTACAAGGGTATGTACTCTCTATGCATCGGTCGTTACCACATTACTACATAGATAGATCCTAGGCAAGTTTTTTGGGGTTCCCACGTAGGAAATTGTTTGTTTTCCGCGCCGATCCCCAACACCCACACCACCCCCCGGCATGGGCTAGCCCTGGCTGCACCACCAGGTCCCACCTCTGGCATCGCCCTTTGGCGTATATAATTCCCTCGAAACCCTAAGACTCGGGGAGCGACCATAGAAAGATTATGCCGCCTCTGGCGGGGCAGAAAACTACAGAGAGAGAAAGAGCTCTCCGGTAGGCAGAAATCTGCTGGGGAAATTCCTTCCCGGAGAGGGGACATCGTCACCATCAACACCATCATCAAGCTGGATTTCATCGGGATCATCATCATCATCACCTTCATCATCATCTCCATCAGCACCATCACCACCACTCCATACCGCTGTAACAATTGGGTTGAATCTTGCATAGTTCTTAGGGGAAACTTTCCCGGTGTTGATTACTTGTTGTAGTTGATGCTATTGAGTGGAACCATTGAATTATCGTTCATGTTCAGATTGTTACTTATCATTATTTCATCTCTGATCTTGATCCATATGATGTCTCGTGAGTAGTTCATTTAGTTCTTGAGGACATAAGAGAAGTCATGTTGTTAGTAGTGGAATTGTGTTGAGAAAGATTCAATGGTTTGATAATTAAGTTGTGGGGTTATTCTTCTAGTGGTGTCATGTGAACGTCGACTACATGATACTTCACCTTTATGGGCATAGGGGAATGCATTGTGTATTTGGCTACTAATCGTAGGAGTTGCCGGAGTGACAGAAACATGAACCCCCATTAGGAAACATTTGGACAAGGGAGTGTAGGATCTCAGAGTTTAAGGTCGTAGTTAGATTTTTATCTTAATTACTTTCTTGTAGTTGCGGATTCTTGTAAGGGGTATAATCACAAGTATGTATTAGTCCTAGGAAAGTCAGTACATTAGCACAGGTTCACCCACACAACACTTATCCAACCAGAGAAGATTAATCAACTATATGAAGCGAAAGCACTTGATAGTATTCTCATGTGTCCTCGAGAACGTTTGGTCATCCTAAGCAATACAATCGGCTTGTCCTTTTCTAAAAAAGGGATTGGGCCACTTGCTGCAATTATTATTATTGTCTTTTATTTACTCGCACTTTATTTATCTACATTATCCAAACCCCCTAAAAATCCATTTGCTAAGTATTTACAGGGAATTCCTGATC
This sequence comes from Avena eriantha, assembly GCA_910589775.1. Taxonomy (NCBI): domain Eukaryota; kingdom Viridiplantae; phylum Streptophyta; class Magnoliopsida; order Poales; family Poaceae; genus Avena; species Avena eriantha. Next base: position 471,456,662 of record OU342745.1, read on the forward strand.
CAAGTCACTCGTCAACACCTTCTGCTCCTCGTTGGGTTCGACACTCTTACTTATCGAAAATACTGCGATACACCCCCTATACTTGTGCATCAAGACTATTTTCTGGCGCCGTTATCAGGGAGTGAAGCGCTATTGAAGAGTGGAACTGGTAAAGGAAACTTCTACTGTGAGTATGGTTTATTTCTGTTAGTTACTTTATTTCATTATGGATAATTCACTTAGATTCTTGTTTTGTAAAGCTACTACCACTGCTAAGGTAGTAGATGAACCTCCACCTACTGAAAATGATACTTTTAAGATACCTACAAGAATTGTTGATCATGTTATGGATAACTACTATTTGGGAGATGGAACTATCCATCCCGATGATCATTTTCTCTTTATACACGAATTATGCGGGTTGTTCAAGTGTGCAGGTATTATAACAGATCAAGTCAAGAAGAAGTTATTCTCATTATCACTGAAAGGAAGATCTGAGGAATTGTACAAGTTGCTGAAGAATGGCCAATCTCTTGAATGGGAGGCAGTTCTACCCCTCTTTTATTCAAAATTTTATCCTCCTAGTGAGATTCATAAAGATCGGAATCAAATATACAACTTTTGGCCTCATGATGGAGAGAGTACAGCTCAATCTTGGAGGAGATTGAAGTTACTAATGCTCAAATGTCCTATTCATGAGCTCCCTAACAATATTATTATCAATAACTTTTATGCAAGGCTTTCTCTTCATGATAAGGATCTATTGGATGCTTCTTGTGCTGGATCTTTTACACGCATGGAAGAAGAAGCTAAATGGGATCTTCTAGAACGTATTCAAGACAATGTTGAAGCATGGGGAATGACAAAGGAAGAAAGTCAGGTATAAATTATGATTATGAATGCATTCAATCTTTTATGGGAACTGATGATTTTCATAATATTAGTAATGCTTATGGTCTTGATTCTCAAAGTAATGCAAATTATTTTAAGGCCGTTGCTTCTTATATTGAAATTCCTAAAAAGAAATGGAACAAGTATCATGAGCCATATAAAGATATTGTTAATTGTGTTCCTACTAGAAATACTGAAGTTCATACGATTTATCATATTTTACCTGAACCTTACATCGAGAATATACCTTTCCCGGTTAAAGTAAAGGAACATTCTATGATAGCTAGTATGGTTAGCGAAAGTACAAATAAAGTTGTAGAACCTGATGAACAAATAGATGTTGAATCTGCAGTAGCAAATATGAAAGACTTTGTCACTAAAAATGTAGAAGATGGTCACATTATCCTTTGTAAGGACACTTCTAAAATTGTTTCACATCCTAATGGAACTAGGAAAGCTAGTGTCCCTGTGTTTTCTGTCAGGATAAGTGATCATTGCTACAATGGTTCATGTGATAGTTACATCGTTAAATTTATGCATGATACTGAAAGTTATTATGAGAGAGGGAAGATTGTTCTTATGCATCTCAATAATATTAAGTTTCCTCGCTTTATGCTGAAAGTCATTATGTTGCACTTGTTTTGCCTTCCTATGCTAGTAGCCTCTGGTTTCAACAATTTATTTTCTTACAAAATTCCTTTGCATAGGAAGTGGGTTAGGCTTAAAAACTTTTATATTTGCTTCTTGATGCTCTCTTTTTACTTCAATCCATATTCTTATTTGAGCATCATCGAAATTTATCGTGCATATCTTAATGGATATAAAGAAAGAGCTTTCTAGGAGACAACCCAATATATATTTTCGCTTTCATTTTATTTTTTTTGTTTATTTGAGTCCTGGAAGTTATTGCTTCTGCAATAACCTCTCCTTATCCTTTTTGTTTGGTTTTTGTGTCAAGATCAACCTCTAATGAGAGAGAAGTAAGATTTGAGGAAGTTGCGGTCCCGAAACAGATTTTTGTGCTTCACTATAAAAAATCATGAAAAATCCTAGAACGTCGTATTGGTAATTTTTTGTGTGCGTGCTCCAGGTTATTATTTAACTTTCGTTAGTTTTGCACTTTTTGATTTGAGCAACAGAAGATTTTTGAAAAAATTGATCTTTACCTACTGGTCTGTTTTGATAGATTTCTGCCATTTCTACATTTGCCTCTTAAATCGATTTCCTTTTTGAATCCCTTTTGGGCCTTCAGGAGGAGTTGTTTCAGTAGCTTATATTTTGATGGATTTCAGTTGAAATTGAACTTAAAGGTTTATTACCTTGCATGCACTAATGTTGCTAATGAGAATTGTGTGAAGTTTTGTGTGAAAGAAATTTCCAAGTTGTAGGAGAAAATGATGTAATAAGATGGTGAATGGTCAACAGACTCAAGCAATATGTTTATGAAGATGAATATATTGATGTTATTCAAATGGTGACTCTGGAAAAATTTATTATAGACCAAATTCAGAGACCTGCAGAGTCCGTTTTCGAATAGGTAACAGTTCTGGGAAGAAAGGTCCGCGCAAAACCTTCCAAGTTATATTTTTGCAGTTTTTATCTAACATGGGAATTAATGAGTCGAAAGAGGGATGGAAACGGATCCTGGGTGGCTCATAACACCCCGTGGTGCGGGCCCACCTGGCCGCACCACCAGGGGGTGTGGCCACCCCGGAGCACATCTATGACCCGTTTTCTCCCAGCACTTTCCTTTTGTTGTTAAACTTCGTAATATATAATCCCTCGGATCTCCCGAGGTTCGTATATCGTGTTCTCATCGTGTTTTCGTTTCGATCTTTTCTATTCAGATGTCGTTCCAGGATTCGTTTTCGGAGGACTATGAGCTGCGATGTTGATGCGAGCTCCATCACAACCTTGAGCAGAGGACCTTCATAGGATGGGTGGAAGAAGAAAACATCATAGCTAGGCGCGAAGACATGGATCAGAGCATCGAGGTGGAAGTGAAGGGCATGTCAGCAGGCATGAAAGGACAAGGGCCGATACCTCCAGTTCTAAACCTTAATTCCTTCCTTGCAGCAGTGGAAGCTCTACGAGCCGCTGATGAGTTTTGTGATAAGTACCGAGTCCTGAGGAGAAAGGTGGATATACTACAAGAAGAGAATAACAGGCTTCGCAAGATCCTGCAAGAATTTCTCACTCTGATCATGGGCGCAACACCACCATCACCGAAGGAGTAATTCGTAATCAGGTTTTGGCATCCCCTTGGTTTGTTCCAAGCTTGGGGGAGTGTCGCGGTTACACATCTTTTATCTTTTTACCTTTTTAAGTAGAGTCATATCATGAATAGAGAAGTTATCATATAGGATGGTTTGCATTGTGGAAGTATCTCCCCTCTAGTTAGTTATCTATATATCCCTTGGTGTGAGTTGCCGTTATGGAATATTAATGAGAAGTTCTATCATTTACTTTTTTCACATCTTATATTAGTTTGCAATTTCTGTTATATGATTGATCTTGTTGTTAGTATTGGTATCACTTTGGGATCATTAAGTAAATTTAGTCGGTTTTGGCAAACCTGGCTCTGGTCAGTAGCAACATTATTTGAGAATTGAATGAAAAAGAGAAAAGTACTTTTAAGAAATATAATTTCATCATCTTTCTTTCTTGATTGGATCATAAGCTTAGTAATCTCTAGTTAAGATCTTTTGTGCTTCCAAGGAAGATTGCATGTTTGTTTTTATCACTTGTATGTTTGTTTGTTTCCTCCAACTCTTATGCTTGCTATCCAGCCTTGCTAGCCATAAACCTGTACTGAGAGGGAATGCTTATCGTGCATCCAATCCTTAAACCAAAACCTATGCCATTTGTGTCCACCATACCTACCTATTAGCACTATCGCCATTCCAAGTAAATTCATGTTTTTATCTACCTTCCGAATTAAACTTGTTATGTGAAAACTAGTGATTAAAGTTCTCACAAACTTGATGGCACACTTTATTTTCTTGCACTTAATAAATTTGAACCATTGTGCCCATCTATGTTGCGTATATGCTTGTGTTTTGTAAGTTGTGAATTAGCAGAACCATGTTACCATGGGGAACGCTTTCAACATTGCACATTATTTAGTTGATATCATGTTCTTTTGCTTATGGATCCCGGCGGTGTGAAATAAAAGGGGAGCTTGTAAGCTCATGGAGTTTGTATATGTGTTAGAGAAACGCATGGGCAGCTAGCCTAAGCCATGCCTAATCATGGTGAAAACTTGCAGCATAACCATAGTGCACAATCTGTGAAGCATCCTCAATAAAAAAGGGAAAAGAAAAAAAAGCCTATGCAAATGGCAAATAAAAAGATCGCTTAGATGCTCATTGTCTATTGCCTTGTCATTTTGATATGGGAAAGCTCCTGTATCATCAGGCAAGGGGTACCCCGTTGGCGGTTCTCTATGATACACATGTACTTACAATGACAAGAACTTACTCGTGACTAAAGTTGAGTAGCATGAGGTTCGGTACTTGTAATCAAGGGGCATGATATTTTCAACTTATAACTTGTCAAGCATATCCTCATATTTGTTCACTTCAACCTCAATCACCTAAAGATGCTTATGATAGGGGTAATGAGAGCTGAAAGCTAATAAGTACCATAATTTTTGGAAGCTCTTTATGAAACTTGAAATGCTTCCCTCTGCGAAGGGCCTATCTTTTACTTTCGAGTTGAGTCAGTAAACCTATTCCTTTCTATCTCAAGCAAGTATTTGAGTTGTTGTGTTTCAATCATTCATATGATGATTTATTCAATCATGTTTCTTATGTTGCTTGTTTTGCACACTACTCTTATCTTACTGAGTATTACTTTGAAAGCTATTGCTGAAAACCCATTATCTTTGAACTCCTGCAAATTGTTAACTATTCTTTGACCAAGAACAAAGTTTGCCATTACCAATTATGATTTACTTTGTGTATCTTTATTGTGTTTCCTTTAATTGTTGCAAATTAAGTTATATAATAGTGAGTTGTCTTCTATTATGATTTATGTATTGATGAATGTAATGCTTCTTGTCCGTATTCTTTTATCGACACTTCACTCCATAAACTTGAGGTCATGTTTATTAAGCTCGGTTTTTGCTTGGGGACAAGCGAAGTCTAAGCTTGGGGCGGTTGATACGTCCATTTTGCATCACTATTCTATATCATAATTTACTATTATTCATTGATATATTTCATATTAAGAGATGATACTTATGTTATTTCATCTATTTTTGCATGGTTGATGACTTTTGGAGGATGGACCACTGAAGTCAGGATTCTGATGAAAAAGGCACTGTTTGGAGACAAAATTCGTGAAGATCAGAAAATCCCGGAAAATATATGGAAAATCCTATTTTTCTAGAAGATGAAGGAAGCCAGAAGGGGAAGTGGAGACGGGCCACAGGGGGCCTACACCACCCCCTGGCGCGGGTCAGCACTAGCCGCGCCACCAGGTGGTGTGGCCACCTTGGCCCACCTTTGGCATCGCCCTTTGGCGTATATAATCCCCTCGAAACCCTAAGACTTAGGGAGTAACCATAGAAAGATTTCACCGCCTCTGCAGGGCGAAAAACTGCAGAGAGAGAAAGAGCTATCCGGCAGGCAGAAATCTGCTAGGGAAATTCCTTCCCCAAGAGGGGAGATCGTTGCCATCAACACCGTCATCAATATGGACTTCATCGGGATCATTATCATCATCATCTCCATCAGCACCATCACCACCACTCCATACCGCTGTAACAATTGGGTTGAATCTTACATAGTTCTTAGGGAAAACTTTTCCGGTGTTGATTACTTGTTGTAGTTGATGCTATTGAGTGGAACCATTGAATTATCATTCATGTTCAGATTGTTACTTATCATTATTTCATCTCTGATCTTGATCCATCTGATGTCTCGTGAGTAGTTTGTTTAGTTCTTGAGGACATAGGAGAAGTCATGTTGTTAGTAGTGGAATTGTGTTGAGAAAGATTCAATGGTTTGATAATTAAGTTGTGGTGTTATTCTTCTAGTGGTTTCATGTGAACGTCGACTACATGATACTTCACCTTTATGGGCCTAGGGGAATGTATTGTGTATTTGGCTACTAATCGTAGGGGTTGCCGGAGTGACAGAAACCTGAACCCCCGTTAGGAAACCTTTGCACAAGGGAGTGTAGGATCTCAGAGTTTAAGGATGTGGTTAGATTTTTATCTTAATGACTTTCTTGCAGTTGAGGATGCTTGCAAGGGGTATAATCACAAGTATGTATTAGTCCTAGGAAGGTCAGTACATTAGCACAGGTTCACCCACACAAAACTTATCCAACCAGAGAAGATTAATCAACTATATGAAGCGAAAGCACTTGATAGTATTCCCATGTGTCCGAGAGAACGTTTGGTCATCCTAAGTAATACAACCGGCTTGTACTTTGCTAAACAAAGGATTGGGACACTTGCTGCAATTATTATTATTGTCTTTTATTTACTCGCACTTTATTTATCTCCATTATCAAAAACCCCTAAAAATCTGTTTGCTAAGTATTTGCAGGGAATTCCTGATCCAAGCCACTCGTCAACACCTTCTGCTCCTCGTTGGGTTCGACACTCTTATACTGCGATACACCGCCTATACTTGTGGGTCATCAAGGGCACATGTATAGTTGCATGGCATCTCCCCTCAGTGGCATAATCAAGCTCCACAGTCTCTATGAATGTTTGGTTGCTCGTGATGCAATACAACTAGCTTAGTTCTGGTACCATAATCTAAATAGTCAAGACGTTTGTGCTGCATCACAAGTTCACGAACAACTGCCCATGATGCAGGAGAAGTCGATGAAACTGACAGGTTATAACTGAATAGCACATCCCAAAATATACAAACCTGGCACAAGTTTTCATGAAGCCTAGCTACTCTAAAATAAATATATCATTGTCATCATCATCAGCACCGACTGCCAGCACGTCCTCCAACACCATAGATGGCTCCTCACATGTAGTGCTTGTTCAGGAAGGCCATGAACCCGCTCATCCTGCGATCAGGGGTTGTAGCAAGATACCTAGTAGCATGTGCATTGTTCTCCATGAGGTTGGTAAGAGGACGGTATAACGCAGTCAGAGTGACAGGCGTAGTGGGAATATGAACACCTTAGATGATCTTCACCTGAGCATAGTTCTTAATGGGCTTGTTTCTCATCTTGGTGTCCTTCGTCAGAGTTGCAAGATAACATAGTTAGTTAAAATGTTTTGTTCATATGTAAGTTTAAGAACAACTCAATGTAGTGATGCAAGTGCAAATTCAAACAACCTTCATGTGCGCATAGAGTTGAGGTTTCCTTCACCCAGCGCACGTTCTCAAGACTCTTGATTTTCAGCACCTGAATCCACCTAGCTCTCCAGTGCCTCATATAGTTGTAGATATGACTCAGGGTAACTATCCAGCCACCAAACATGAAGATATCATATGCAATATCTTGCATGTCCACCTCTTTGAATCCTCGATGAACTGAGCCTCCTTTCTTGATGCATGCCATGTCGCATTCTTCCTTTGGCACACCTTATCGGGCATCAACACACATCGAAGAGGCACAACTACGGTTGCCGACATATCAGGGAGGTCACCTTCTCCTATGACACAAACTGAAAAACCACAATAAGCATTGTACTAAGTACTTATAGCTGTATCAAGAACAATACAAATGTACAACAATCCTGTGAAGAAAAACAATGCGGCCATGGCAAGATTGTTGACGGTTCTTCCTTGTTTGATGTCATGTCTAAGGGGATAGCTGGTACAAGGAGAAGAACTATACATTTAGCACTCATCCTTGTACTAATTATTGCTCTCATACATGTTATCATGGGCTACGCAAGAATGAAGATCAATCATCGAACCTAATATTACCACAAAACATTCCCCATGAAAAAGGACTACGTAAATGTACCATACAACCTCCATATTTACTACAAGTGACACGTGCTAACAGATCAACTCTGAGTGACAACATGCTAACAGACCCAAACTTGCACATCTAAGGTTAGATGTATCTTACTCTGATCTGAACGTCGGATGGTGAGGATGACATCTCGGAGAAGCGGGCGAAGAAGAATTTCCACAGAAGAGCCTAGGAATCGACCAGAGTAGGCGACGTCGCTTACCTGCTCGTCGGTGAAGAATAGGATTGGAAGGGCCTGCTAGAAAGGGAAAAATGAAGGCACAGGATTCAGTAGTGAGGCAGGATAGCGTAAATAGGCAGTGTGAATCGGCAGGCGATAACCCAATTTCTCTATACAGATTTTTGTGTACGCCGGACGCGCTCCGCAATCTCTCTCACACCTGTACCAAGTAGGTGCGAGCTGAGCTGAATCCAGCTGCCTGTGGCTAGACAGAGCACCATACTCTATCATGTTGTTTGTGGCTAGCGAGTATACTAAGCCTCTTGATTAAAGGAGTCGAGGATGTTCCGTGTCAAAATAACAAGGTTACGAGTATCCTGACAGCACTAATGTTGTACTGTTATGATTACCTGTGGATTCGACTGTTTTTGGTGTCTGAGTGTATGTTAAAGTTCAGAGTTGTGTAACTGTTCAGGTTCCCGTTCTCTCCATGATTTGTTTACCGACCAGATCTGCAATTTGGTAGCTTTGATCATATTAGCTGTCCATATAAACTCGCTAATTATTATTGAATTGCATGCACTAGCGAACTCAACCAAATATGTGAATTGATAAAAAGGGCTATACAATTTATTTCAACACTCATCCTACGCCACTGCCCTTTAAATTGCATGCGCTAGTCAATACAACCAACAGTACGAACTAATGGAAAGGACTAGACAATTTATTTCAATAATTATCTCGCACATCACTTTTATACGATTTTGAGTTAAAAAATAAAATATCAAACACGGGGTTACCACACATATCACGAGGTTACCGGCTAGTAACAAGATTCTGGTCAATACGTGAACATATACAATCAGGCGGATCGTAGAGCAGGTCCAACGGATGCTAGTGGTGCACATATCTATCCCCTAGTCAGTAAATGCACTCTCGCTTTGCACTACATCACACATGTAGTATATAAGTATAGAACGGATTGAGTATATAATTTTGCAAATACATCACACATATTTTTTTCGCATAAAAGAGCACATGATACTCCAAAGCATGGAATGAACTTCTAGAAAGGAGGTGTCATTTAGTTTTTTTTAATTAAAATAGGTAAATGATGGATAAGAAAATACTAGAGATGAAAAGTGATTGGTTCTCTCTGATTTAAATTTACCCATTTTCATATTTGTCTTCTAGGTTTGGATTTTATAGAATAGGTTCATCTATCCTTCACCATGAATGTTCGGTTGGGCCTGCAGAAAGGGTAGTACCGCTGCATCACGTCTTCGGCACGAGAAAGTGTAACTTCACGAAATTGTCTTCCATTAGGCTAGATAGAAACCAACGTCCAGCCACAGTGACTCACTTTGTCACGGATCGCTACCGGTGCCATTGCCATCCGTTTCCATCTCTAGCAGTCGTGCGCCACCCAAATCCCCCTACCTACCCCCCCCCCCCCCCCCCCCCCCCAAACGTTCGTCTAGCCGCGATAAGCAGGCGGCAATGCACTTGTACATGCACCATCTATGCTGATTTTGTTTATTGGTACTGGCCGATGTATTTATATTTTTGGGTAGCCAGCTGAGTTATTTGCATCGACACAAAGACCGATCCTCTGGTTCTGCCTTCGATGTTGATATGGAATCAGCATCGGATCATGCGCACACGGAACCCGGGGAGGATCCTGTCCCTGGCAGCGTCCAATGAAGTGGACTACCACCCACCTGAACCTGTCGTGCAGGTGTACACACGTCGACCGTGTAGTCGCTCGCTATCACCCGCACCACGTCGTCGCTCGCCGCTGTCGCCCGCACGTGAGACCCCCATCAATGCTCGGTCCCGTTCCATAATTAATGTGCCCGTGCCCCTCTCCCTGTCCCTGCAGTTGTCTCCCGCCGTGCGCCAAGGCAGGGAAAGCGACATGCATATATGCAGACGCTGTCAAGGCAAGTGACAACGACAGCCGCTAGAAAAGCTTGCAGGAGAAATCTACTGCTGAGGAAAACGACAATACATAAAATAATACCAGTTCTGGTTCATTTGTAGCACAACAAGAACAGGATCAACAAATTATTGTGGAACCTCAAACACGTTTTCAAAAAGGTATATGAAATCCCAAGCAGTATACTGATGGAACTATTCGCTATAGTTTGTTCACTTCTACAGGAGAACCATGTACACTTTCAGAAGCTTTCTCTGGTGATCGATGGCATCAAGCTATGAGAGATGAATATAATGCTCTGATTGAAAACAACACATGGCGACTTGTCCCTCAAAAACTCCACAAAGAATGTCATTGATTGCAAATGGGTATATCGTGTTAAAAGGAATGTTGATGCTACGGTTGATAGATACAAAGCATGTTTGGTTGCAAAAGGTTTTAAACAAAGGTAAGGCATAGACTATGAAGATACCTCTATCCCCGTTATGAAGGAAGCCACTATTAGACTTGTTCTTTTAGTTGTTGTTTCTTGAGGCTGGAGTTTGAGGCAGCTGGATGTCAAGAACGCGTTTCTTCACGGTGTTCTAGAAGAGGGGGTTTACATGAGACAACCTCCAGGTTTTGAAAATATCGAACTCCGCACTACATATGCAAGCTTCAAAAGGCTCTCTATGGTCTAAAGAATGCCCTCGGAGCATGGTATTCCAGACTAAGCACAAAACTATAGGAACTTGGTTTTGTTCCCTCTATAGCATACTTTTCACTTTTTCTTTATAAAAAGTCAAGTATTATGTTATTTTTGCTAATCTATGTTGATGATATAATGGTTACTAGCTCTTCAGATCAGGCCATCTTCGCTCTGCTGCATGATCTTAAGGATGATTTTGCTCTCAAGGATTTGGGAGATCTACACTTCTTTTTGGGTATTGAGGTAAAGAAGATCAATGATGTATTACTCCTCACACAAGAAAAATATGCTTCAGACTTGCTCACAAAAGTTGGTATGAAATATTGACTTCATGTCCTACACCGTTATCCTCTACTGAGAAGTTGTATCTTACTGAGGGAACTCCTCTTGGTCCTGATGATATTACTGAATATAGAAGTATTGCTTGCAATATTTGAGTTTGACATGGCCTGATATTTTCTTCTCGGTGAATAAAGTTTGCCAGTTTTTACATGCTCCAACAACCTCTCATTGGATAGCTGCTAAGATAATTTTGAGATATATTCAGGGTACTTTGAAAGTTGGACTCACTTTATAGAAGTCCTCCTCCATCTTGCTTAGTGCTTATTCTGATGCAAACTGCGCATGTTGTCTTGATGGCAGGAGAACCACAGGAGGTTTTGCTATATTTTTTTGGGCCAAACTTAATATCTTGGAGTGCCAGAAAACAAGCCACAGTGTCAAGGTCAAGTATAGAAGCTGAATACAAAGCTTTAGCAAATGTCATAGCTGAGTTGATATAGGTTGAAACTCTTCTGTGTGAACTGGGTGTTTCACTAACAGAAAAACCATGTCTATGGTGCGATAATCTAGGAGCCACTTATTTGTCTATAAATCTTGTTTTTCATGCAAGAACTAAACATGTTGAGATTGAATTTCACTTTGTCAGAGAAAGAGTGGCCAGCAAACTGTTGGATATCAGATTCATCTCTAGCAAGGATCAAGGAGCAGATGGATTCACAAAAGCTTTGCCAGTCAAGAACCTAGATGAGTTTAAGCGTAATCTCAACCTTTCACAAGGTTGTGATTAAGGGGGTCTACTAAACATATTAGAGGTTTTATTTTAGTTATATAAAAGTGTAATACACACGATATTGTGTATGGAGTAGTACTCCACCACGTATCTGTATAGGACTTGTATTCACCACTTTGGGGTTTTTTCCCAACTCATATAGCACGTAACCGAGCCCAGGTAGAGGGCATCATTCCTTGCCACAAGTTTGTCATCTTTGTCTCCGACGTTCGCAACACCATCATCCACCTCAGTATGTGTAGAAGTCTACTAATAAAAACAATTAAAAGCAAGAAGAACACAACTGCAACGACATGGAGAAAATCATATAGTGAAGAAACAGACGTTTTCATCAGAAGCGTCATCCTATAAGATAGGTTGTGGCTTGTCTTTCGCAGGAGTCCGGAACAATGAGTGCCTTGTACCACGCTTGGGAGCAGATGGCCTATCGCAAGGAATAACATAGTAACAAGCATGAGGCAAAGTAAAAGGTATACAACTCTTAATAACGCAACTTAGGAGCTTATCACCTTGCAGCTGGAGTTGAGGGGCTGAGCCTAGCAACAGGAGGAGGTGTCTACACCTAAATAGGAAGATTTAACATTCAAAAAGACAAACACAACATACCACAACATCCTGTTAAGTGCATCAGACCTGACTTGTAGCCGGTGACATATACGGACCCAGGGCTGGTAGCTGTGCCCTCTAACCACTTCCTGACGATGATGCCCCAGCAGAACCAGACGGACCACTAAATACAGTGGGTGGTAATGCAGGCTTGTACGTCTCTTCAATCCTGCTTACTTCGAAAGACAACTTCTCATCATGCCTCGCGGCATTGGCCAGGTCATCCATCTCAGTATAACTTGGGTACCTCTACCGCAGAACTGTATACAACGGTATTCCTACAACACCTGCTGCAACCTTGTCAAACAACATAAACTCAGCCTCTGCTATGCCATTTGATTCAAAGACAGAAACATAGTACCTGAAAACACCGTATAATATAAGGCATCATAAAATGATCAGCACGGAACCTAGGTAGGGCATGGCGAAATAACTCACGTTAGGTCTGCCTCGATATATGAGCATGTATCATCCGAGCATATGTAGTGATAGTCGTCATGTTTGGCAGACTTGCGGAATGTGGCACACGAAGGGAACCGCCAGCATTCATCAGAGCCAAGCCTATCAACAGTGAGAATACAGAAAATCCTTGTTTCCTGTAGGAAGAGCAGCAGGCAACATAAGGCACACATTGTCCAGGCAAACAATAGAGACGTAAAGATGATGTCTTTAAAACAATGAAGGTACCATATCTTCAAAAGTATCAAGCACATGAAGCTCCTTAATGGATTTATCAACCGTATCGTCCTTAACTCGGGAAAGAAGGGCACCTGGGCCTGTAGGAATATAGGTGGCCAGAGGAGTGAACGGTTCTCTGAGGTTGCCAAAAGAAAGAACCATATTTCAGAAGAAAGTAAAGGCATAGGAAGAATGCACTATCTTTAGAAGACACTTTTTGCACGGAAAGAGTTAATATCAGGGATGTCCTCGTTGATATACCAGTGAAAGGCGCTTCTACCACTTAGCCCTCAAATACCTGCACCATAATTGCAGGCAGCAAGTAACACACGTATGAGCATGAGGTAGAGTAGGTATAAAAAACAATATACACACAATAAGCCTTGCAAAACAGAAAACATAAGGGCAAAGGGGAAAGAATAACACATGAGTGGCAGTGTAAAAGTAAACAGAATTGTGATATGTTGCTAACGTATCCATAATTTTTGATGTTCCATGCTTGGTTTTATCTACTTTCTTATGTTTTATCCACACTTTGGAGTACTTTTTATACACTTTCTTGGACTAACCTATTAACAAGAGCCACAGTGCCAGCTGCCTGTTTTCTGCTGTTTTTGGTTCCAGGAAAGTCAGAAAATGAATATTCTTGGAATTGGACGGGACAAAAGCCAAAGTCAGTTTTTCACCGAGGGGGACACGGAGCCAGAATACGAGACGGAGAGGGGCCAGGGGGCCGTTGATACATTGCAAATGTATCTATAATTTTTGATGTTACATGCTTGGTTTTATCTACTTTCTTGTGTTTTGTCCACACTTTGGAGTACTTTTCATATGATTTCTTGGACTAACCTATTAACAAGAGCCACAGTGCCAGCTGCCTGTTTTCTGCTGTTTTTGGTTCCAGGAAAGTCAGAAAATGAATATTCTCGGAATTGGAAAGGACAAAAGCCAAAGTGCCTATTTTTCCGGAAGACATCTGATGCCAGAATACGAGACTGAGAAGAGCTGGGGGCCAGCCACACCACCTGGCCGCACGGCCAGGCTTGACCCGTGCCAGGGGGTGGTCTGGCCGACCCTAGCACCCTCTCGGCCTCTCCTTCCACCTATATATTGCCCTCTGGACGAAAACCCTAGGTACCCGATCAAAAATCTACGAAAGAGTCTCTAGCCGCCGTAATCTCCATCCCTAGATCGGGAGGGATCTGAAGCTCTTCCCGGCACCCTACCGGAGAGGGGAATTCACCCTGGAGGCCTTCTTCATCATCATGCAAGCCTCTGGTGTGATGCGTGAGTAGTTCATCTCTGGACTACGGGTCCATGTAGTAGCTAGATGGCTGGTTCTCCTCCTTTGTGCTTTCATGTTTAGATCTTGTGAGATCCGTTCATGATCAAGATCATCTATTTGTAATTCTACATGTTGTGTTTGCGGGGATCCGATGGATATTGAGATGCTATTTCAGACTGAGTATTGATTCTATCATGTCTTTGTTATTTGTGATCTTGCATGCTTTCCGTTGTTAGTAGCTATCTTGGCCAAGTAGATGCTAGCAACTCCAAGAGTTAGTATTTATGCTCGATAGTGGGTTCATGCCTCTGGTAATCTGGGAAAGTGACAGAAATCTCTAAGGTACTAGATGTGTTGTTGCTACTAGGGAGAAAACAACAATCCTTTGTTCATAAAACAATCGTATTGTTTACATTACACGCAATTCACAAAGCAATAATCTGTTGCTTGCAACTTAATACTTGAGGGGGTTCGGATGATAATCTGAAGGTGGATTATTAGTCATAGATGCAGTTGGATGGCGGTCTATGTATAATGTTGTAATGCCCAATCAAGTTCCAAAGGAGTCAAGATGATTAGTATATGCATGTATTGCTTTCTCGATGTTTGTCAATTGCCCCGCTGTAATTTGTTCACCCAACATGTTATCTATCTTAAGGAGAGCCACCTCTAGTGAACTATGGACCCCGGTCCTTTCTTTTACATACAAACTATAAACTGTTTACTGCTTTGTGTTTACTTTTTGCAAACTATTACTTCCTTCCATTCGATACGTTTAATCCTTTGTTTTCAGCAAAACCGGTGAGATTGACAACCTCATCGCAAGTTGGGGACAAAGTTCTATGGTTGTGTTGTGCAGGTCTCCAAGTTGCTACTAGCACCGGTAGTGCGCCCTGCCAAGGCGCAGCTAGAAACACCTTTGGGGTGTTTCCTTGATCCTACTGGTTTGATTAAACCTGGGTTTCATAACTGAGAGAAACTTACTGATGTGCTCATCATACCTTCCTCTTGGGGTTCCCCAACGAGCTCCACATCAACACCGAGCCATCAGCCGCCACACCACCTAGCCGCGCGACCAAGCCTGGCCCGCGCCAGGGGGTGGTATGGCCACCTCGGGCACCCCCTCGGCCTCCCCTTTTGCCTATAAGATGCCACCGATATAGAAACCCTAAGTACCAGATCAAAAATCCACGAAAGAGTTTGTAGCCGCCGTCATCTCCATCCCTAGATCAGGAGGGATCTGAAGCTCTTCCCAGCACCTTGCCGGAGAGGGGAATTCATCCTGGAGGCCTTCTTCATCACCATGCAAGCCTCCGGTGTGATGCGTGAGTAGTTCATCCTTGGACTACGGGTCCATGTAGTAGCTAGATGGCTGGTTCTTCTCCTTTGTGCTATAATGTTTAGATCTTGTGAGCTCCGTTCATGATCAAGATCATCTATTTGTAATTCCTACATGTTGTGTTTGCGGGGATCCGATGGATATTGAGATGCTATTTCAGATTGATTATTGATTCTATCATGTCTTTGTTATTTGTGATCTTGCATGCTTTCCGTTGTTAGTAGCTATCTTGGCCAAGTAGATGCAAGCAACTCCAAGAATTAGTATTTATGCTCGATAGTGGGTTCTGAAGGAAATATGCCCTAAGAGGCAATAATAAAGTTGTTATTATGTATTCCTTATATATGATAAATGTTTATTTTGCATGCTATAATTGTATTGATAGGAAACGTAAATACATGTGTGTTTAATAAACAAAAAGGGTTCCTAGTTATGCCTCTCTTCCAGACTAGCTCGTTGATTAACAAGATGATCAAGGTTTCTTGATCATGGACATTGGATGTTGTTAATAACGAGGTCACAACATTTGTGAAATGATGTGATGAACATTCATCCGAAGTATAGCATTACGATCAAAGTCATTATGTTTACATTGCTATAACATCATATGAAGTAATCTTAGTCCTTAGACCATGAGATCATATTAATTGCTAACACCGGAAGAGTATCTTGATAACATCAAACGTCACACTGTAACAGGGTGACTATAAAGGTGGGTTCAGTGCTACGAAGGTGTTATGTTGAGGCTCATGGATCAAGAGTGGAATTTGTCAATCCCGATGACGGATAGATATACTCTGGGCCCTCTTGGTGATATCACATTAAGATAGCTTGCAAGCAAGTGATGTGATCACGAGAATCTTATGTCACGGGAACGAGAAAAGAGTGCATGTCGGTAACGAGATCAGACTAGGTATTTGGATACCGATGATCGAATCTCGGACATGTATTATATCATGAGACAAAGTGATTAAGTTACTAGCGTTAAAGGTTCTCACAATCACAGAAGTCATCGTTGAATGTGCAGGAGTCAGTATGGATCTCCAGGTCCCGCTTCTGATTATTGATCTGAGAGGAGTCTCAATCATGTCTGCATTATTCGCGAACTGTAGGGTGACACACTTAAGGGTTGCCGGACACCATTTTGGAGCACATATGTTTCAGACGAAAGAATTACAAAGCGCAGGAATTGTTTCGATAGAAACCGGAATTGTTTCGGGTGAAATTGCAGAAAGTGGTTTTGCATGTGATATTGAAATATTGCAAGGGGTTTTATGTGAATGTTTGTTAATTAAAGTAATTAACAAAATTCTGAATAAAATAAATAAAAGAGTTTTATTAATTGAGAGTTGCATTAAATTTTGTGGAAATTTAATGCATATAAGTGGAATTTTGGGTGGAGCTTGAATTGATGTGAGTGGAGCTTCCACCACATGAATGAGGAAGAGGTGGGGGCACCCCCTTGGCCGCCGGCCATGGGAGGGGAGGAGCCCCCCTCCCCCTCTCCTATAAAAGGGCCCCCTCTCCTCCCTCACAAAGCACACCTCCTCGTGAAGGATCTCTCTCCCCTCTAGATATTCCCCCATGGTCTCGGATTAGCGAGATACATATTCCTGGCGGCCTTGCGCCTGGAACGAGTTGTTGCTTCCGCTGATTCGCTGGAGCGAGGAGGTGGAGGTTGTTCGGTTCCTTGAATGTGTGCGCGAGGACGGATGCGCTGCTGATTTGTGGCGCTAGGACTTCCACACGATCTTGAGATCGGCAAGCATACGACTACATCATCCACGAGTTCCAACTTATTAACAAAACTATGTTGTCTTCGAGGGTAAGTTCTCCATGGATGTATATCCACCCGTTGCTCTGTATCTAGTAGATAGATCTTGGCGTATAGTTCTCATCATAGGAATTTTTTTCTATGTTGCGAACCCAACAGGTTCATGCCTCTAGTAATCTGGGGAAGTGACAGAAATCTCTAAGGTACTAGATGTGTTGTTGCTACTAGGGAGAAAACAACAATCCTTTGTTCATAGAACAATCGTATTGTTTACTTCACATGCAATGCGTAATGCAATTATCTATTGCTTGCAACTTAATACTGGAGGGGGATCGGATGATAACCTGAAGGTGGATTATTAGTCATAGATGCAGTTGGATTACGGTCTACGTATAATGTTGTAATGCTCAATCGAATCTCAAAGGAGTCAAGATGATTAGCATATGCATGTATTGCTTTCTCGATGTTTGTCAATTACCCCACTGTAATTTGTTCACCCAACATGTTATCTATCTTAAGGAGAGCCACCACTAGTGAACTATAGACCCCGGTCCTCTTTTACCATCAATCTACAATTGTTTACTGCTTTCTGTTTACTTTCTGCAAACTATTACTTTCTTCCACACAATACGTTTAATCCTTTATTTTCAGCAAAACCGGTGAGATTGACAACCTCACTGTAAGTTAGGGGCAAAGTTATGTGGTTGTGTTGTGCAGGTTTCCACGTTGCTGCTGGCACCGGTAGTGCGCCCTGCTAAAGTCTAGCTAGCAACACTTTGTAGGTGTTTCCTTGCTCCTACTGGATTGATAACCTTGGTTTCATAACTGAGAAAAAACTTACTGCTGTACTCATCATACCTTCCTCTTGGGGTTTCCCAACGAGCTCGTTAATACACGAGTCAGCAAGGACGAGCACACAAAAAGGTCATATAAGACAAGAACAAAACGATCCAGACATAGCACACATCACATACAAAGTAGAAAACATATAACCGGACAAGCGACACAAAAGGCACCTACATAACGCTAGAAACACCTATCCAGAACAAGAAAATGTACAATGGACCAGGCAGACAAGATCAAAATGTACTGGCAAACATAAGATAACTGAATTTATCAGACTCGACGGCCATAACGTGTTGTTCAAACCTCGAAACAAAGCACAATGCCCAAAAAAACTCCATCTCAAAAGTCCTCGGGTAAACAAAATGTAGTAAACCTACCTAAATAATAACTATAGAAGCATGGAACATTATTTATTCACAAGGTACCGCCCAAAAAGCTCCAGCTCAAAAGTCCTTAGATAAATAGAATGTAGTAAACCTACCTAAATAATATAACTATAGAAGCATGGAATACTATTTATTCACAAGAGACTGAAATATCTCCGAGAAGACAATATTTCTAGTCTGAGAACCGCAGGTTCCATCTTCGTTCTTAGTAAATATTTGAAGAGCCTTTTTAGAGGTGACCCGTGACACTGCAACATAAAACTGGCCATTGGTAAACACATGAGTTTTTAGGTACAGACCAACAACTGCAAGAGTTTGTCATTGACTTATATTAATGGTCATGGCATAAGAAACCCTAACCGAGAACTGTCGTCGATGGAGAGTAAACGGCCATTTAGGATCCTTGGTGGTCAGGCATATCCTTGGTATATAGACAACATTTCCAATGTTCGAACCAGACATTACAATAGCCTTAATGACCTTTCCAGCAAGCCTCGTAACAATAAGATGCGTGCCATTGCATAAATCTGTTGCCTGGGTGGTATTTCTAAGAAGCATTATTGTTGGGCCACGAAGAGATAAACAAAACGTTTTCCCTACATGGAACCATGAGATTTACCACTAGACGCACATGTGCAGATTATCGATGATGCGCGTCAGTTGATGTAGTGCAGTCTGATCCCATGAACAGCACCTTCGGATCTGCCACGAACTCCCTCAGATCCACCACGAACTCCTTTGTCTTCAGCGACACACATGCAACACCTCTACCGTATCCACACGTGCTGGGTGGAGCTCCGGGCAGAGGATTGCTATATCCTATGTAGACTGAAATGGGAGTGGAGAAAGTGACATCTAGGTTAGGGACTATCCTAGTTGGGCTCAACGCTTGAGGCCCATCTAGGTTGTACTCCAATGTCCATATGGATCTAATTCACATGGTCTCTCTTCCCTTAAGTGTTTGACCATGTAGGTTCACATACACCCGGACACGACACGAGTCACCACTCCCAGTCGATAGCGGGTAGCGCCCTCTAGCAAGACGTGCCAACTCTCAAGTGTCGTAAAGTCAGAAGATGAACCTTTCCAATGCGACTTTCGTCCAATTCCCCTTGCCTCACGATATACATGTTGAGTTATAGGTTAGTAGTTGCCATCCATTTAATAGCTCAATTATCTTCTCGTTCCGTGATATATGATTCACTAGACTAACACGTAGTCCGACTCTTTGGTTAACACTTAACCAAGTCGCGCATGGCCATGCTTCCGAATCATAACACACACAAGGGTCCAGAGAACATCTCTCCATTATGGAGGGGCAAATCCCATCTTGTAAATCCACGTCACGCGGTGATGGCTATGAAAAATAGTCATATTTCTCTATGTTTAAACTTCGCTTTTAGTCAATTAATTGACCAAGAATCTCTCTTGCATTGCTACTAATGACTAAGTATGGCAATGATGTGCAATCCATTGTTTTGAATTGTGTTGTGCAGGAAATCATGCTTTTAAAACGAAATCAGGAGCCATAAATGAAGATTTTTAGGAAGTCCACATGGCTAAGTAATTCTGGAGGAAAAACTAGTCGACAGAGGCCATAACGACCACTAATACGTGCAAGGTCCGCCCGTATGGTCTGCCCATACGGCCCATCCGTACCAGGTGGCGTTGGCTTCGTCTTGTCAAACCCTACAACTTTCATGAAGGCGCCTATATATTTCGAGGTCCTAGCCGTCGCGCCGAGGGCCGACATTCTCATATTGCATCACAACACCATCAAAGGAGATTCACCACCATAGTTCATCCTCTCCCCCATCCATCCTCTCCATAGCCATATCCATTAGCTTGTACTTGAGATATTCTTGTGATTCGGCGATCATTGTAAGAATATTTGATTTCAATCTAAATATTTTGCACAATGTTTTCTATCTTTGATCTTATTATTATGAGTGAATAGTCCTCACGGGCTATGGGTTGGGGTGAAACCTCGCATCGATTATGTGCATCTAATCTATGGAAGTACGGTGTATTGATTGAATAGAGATTTGTATATTTATTTCTTTGTCTCTTGTCTCCATCTATGAAATTGTAGGTACCCAAGATCCCAGAGATTGATAAAGGCTTGAGGTGAGATACTTGGTTACAGACGATCTCATAGGAAACCTAGTGATAGAAAGGAAGAGTACAGTCTTCGCTTAGCGATTCATTGGGGAACAACAACAACATCACTTCTTAAGGCTTTGATATGTGTTTTCACTTAATAATTATTTGTAGCCCGATGCTTCCTAGTGCAAATGGTTGGATCAAAAGACGATTGTTATGCCTATGACTCGCAGGGGCTCTAGTATATCGAGATGTGCTACCCATAAATATATCTATATTAAATCATTACACATGAATATGCATACTACTATCTCTATCCCATATGATGTGCAGCTGCAGGTGAATCTTCAACTCTGGTCTATCTCCATCCATTGATATAACCCATGTTATAAAGTAAACTAGAAAGGTCCGGTGAACGAAGGTAAAATGAAGAAACAAGTCTTGTAGACATGCCTTAATTTTTTTCCTTTTAAATTGTTTTCCAACAATTCGATTAAACCTAGGTCTACTAGGGAAAAAGCTACTATACTGCATCCATAAATCCGGATCGAAGGTATCAACACCGTTGCTAGGGAAGCAAAATCTATCCTGGTGATGTCACTAGAGACCTTGTTTTTAGTTTTATTTTTCTTTTTAGTTTATTTCTTGTTATTAGTTTGCTTTTTGTTATCTATTGAAAATCCAAAAAATTAGTTACTTATTTATTTGTTTCTCTTATTCAAAAACACCAAAAAGAAAAGAGCCATGACTCAAAAGAATCTTGGGGAGTGCTCTACTCCCGCTGATGAATTTATTCGTGCACCTATCACTCAGCTCACTTTTGATGCAGAAACTTATGAAATTAAGCCTAACCTTTTGAGTTTGGTCCAATAGAATCAATTTGGAGGCTCATCTGCTGAGGACTCAGGTTTGCACCTAAACACTTTTCCTAAAATTTGCAACATGATGCGCATAAAGAATGTTGACCCAAATACGGTTAAATTACGTGTATTTCCTTTCTCTCTAAGAGGAAACGATAAGGACTGCTTGCTAGCTTTACCTAAAGGCTCTATTAAATCTTGGGAGGAATGTACTAATATTTTTATGACAATTTTTCCCAAAGACTATGCGGCTATGGTCCAATATTACAAGCTTTAGATAAGAGGACTGCGAGCCACTAGCGCTTGCTTGGGAAAGCATGAAAGAAGCTGTAATGAGCTGTCCTAGTCATGGGATTGAAGAATGGCTCATATTACATTTATTTTATAATGGTCTTAACCCAGTATCTAAGTCTATGCTAGATACCACCGTAGAAGGAACCATCATGTGAAAGCAAGTGAGTGTTGCAAATAAATTGCTTGATGATATGCAAAACAACCATACCCAATGGAATGTAGAAAGATCCTCAAAAGGGTGAATTCAATCACTGAGGAAAATAATAAAGAGCTTACTATAAAGGTAGACGAGTTACTTAATATTGTGAAGGGTAAGGAAAGTACCCAAATTAATGCTATCACTAACAATGCTAATGATGTTAATTTTATAGCTCATAATCCTTATAATCCTGTTTGGATGAGTCAAAACTTTGGCTCAGATTTTCAAAAACAATATTCTAATCTTGTAGGTTCTCCCTACAACTATAATAATAATGATAATCATAGTGGAGCAAATCATGGTAATATCTCTTTTGAACATACCGTTAGAACTTTCATGGAAGCTTAAACTGAGCAAAATAATATGGCTATTAAAATCAAGGAGAACCATGAGACTAGTATTGGAAAATTATCTAACCAATCATTGCAATTAGAAATGATGTGCATATTCTACAGGAAAGAATCAAGACCATGTAGGCACAATTGGGCAAAGTAGCTGAGAGCCAAGCTCTCAAACTTGCAAAATTTGTTGGAAAGACCGAGCCAAACCCGATGGAGGACCTCAAAATGACGAGGGAAAAAATAAAGATGAGATGCCTGAAGAGCTGGACTATAGCAATGCGCCATCACCGGACTATACCATGGACGATGTGTTAAAGATGATCACCATGAAGAATCCCGGTATAGAACCAGGTAACGATGTTGCATACCAACAATTTATAAAAGAAGTAGCATCTAAAGTTTGTGAACTAGAAATGGAGTATAAGAAACTAGCTAATAAGCTTCCTACTAAGCTAGATGATATTTTTGAGCCCACTATTAAAATTGAGATTAGGATTAATGAGATGGCTACTCTTTGTGATCTTGGTGTAAGCGTCTAAACAATTTTCAAGAGTCTATTTGATAAGTTAAACTTAGGGCTATTTAAAACTACTGAAATGAGACTCCATCTTGTTTATTCAAATTACAAACAAGCTGTTGGGATAAAAGAAAATATAGTTGTTAAAATTAAAGGATATTCTGCTCTTATTGATCTTGTTATAGTGGACATGCATGAAGATCCCATAGCACCTATAATTCTAGGTAGGCCATTCCTTAGAATTATTAAAGTTTTAATTAATTTACATGACGGGAATGTGAGAATAGGACTTCCATCTAGAGATACTTTTATAGTCTACTTCCCGACGAATAAGAAGGCCAAGCCTAATAATGATGATGGAGTGGAATATAGTCCACTTCTGTCTAATCACTTTAAAGCTAATTACTTTTGGAGTGAGTGTCCCACTTGCAAAGCCTAAATGATTACCATTTTGGGTCAAGCTAATTGACCTTAACTAGAAGCGCTTCATGGGAGGGAACCCATGTGAAAATAATTTTTTTAATTCTTGTGTTAGTTTTTTTAATAAGGAGTGTTCAAGAAAGATCCTTTAAAGAGAGGAGAAGAAAGTAAGGCGGACAGTGTCTTCCGTGTTTTGCTCTCTCAGGTATACTTTGCCAAACACCGCTACAACTGCGCTACAGAATCTATACATGGTCTCATGGCATGTAGACTCACTCATGCGCACGTAGTCGTTGAGGAGATCACCAGGCACTCCATATGCAAGCTGCCGAATGGCAGCTGAATATTTCTGGTAGGAGGAGAAGCCAAGCTTACCGGTGCAATTGTACTTGGCCTCGAAGTAGTCGTCGTACTTCCTCACCCCATTGATTATGTTCAAGAACAGGATCCTAGACATTTGATAGCAGCGACGGAATGCCTTCTCTTTAAAGACTGGATTAATTGTGTCGAAGTAGTCCTTGTAAAGGCGTATGTGCCCCTCTTCCCGATCGCTTTCATGGTTGGCTTCACGCCGCTTCGCCGAGCCACCTCTACGTAGCGGGAGGAGGTAATTGTCGTGCACCATCTGTGCAGCCGTCAGAAGAATTTCGGTCTCACCGTCGGACTCCTCCTCGGACGATGACACGACGTAATTCTGGTAGAAGAACTCGATCGCCCTTCGCCTGCTGCCCATATGTCAAATACACTTCCATCAATGGTTGTACCAACTCACGCAGCGGATCAGATTACCAAGAAAAGGCCGGCGAACGCACCTCGGCCGGCGAACAGGTCGTGCGCGTCCAATGTAGAGGCGGAGGCCGGGGCGACGGGTTTGCTTATGGAGCGTCCAGTCAAGTCCGGCGTCGCGCGCGGTTTGCGGTCGTCCTGCTCGATACCACGCCTTGGGCCGGCAGGGGGTGGCGACATCCGTCAATGGCGGCGACGGCTGGTTGTGTCTGCTCTTCGCGCGGGATATGGAAGACGAGGGTTTGGGGGACGAGTGTCTTTGTGCCACTGGCTACAGGGCCCGACTGAACAAGTGGCCGGACACACGAGGCAGTGCGCTGTCTGGAGTCACGCAAATTAGATGCACGGATGGATCGAACCAGATGCATTGGGACGAATGGGTCGTGCCGCTGCGACGCAGCGAACGACGCACGCGTCCGCACGAACGGGTTCGGACGCGCCGGGACGAGTTGGGTCGACACGCCGTAGATGCCCTAACAATAGACTATCACACATCGCGATGGTAGAAACGCTCGGGCGCATAGGAGTCGTTTCCCTATTTACTCTAGACTAGATAGACAGAACACCGCAGGTTCCAGAAGCGATATTCGGCCCGATGAGGTCCAGCGGACGGCCTATGAACTCTCCATATAAGTGTGTCTCTCACGAATCAGAAGTAAGTAAACACTAGATTCTGCCGCATATCCTCCTCCGCCGTCCGCCCTCCGCCGTCTCCCGCACCATTTCAACGCAAGCCTCGTCGGCGCCTGTTCTAACCAACACCGCATCCCCGTCCGTTGAAAACCCTAATTTCCGATTAGACAATGTCTTGTGAACTAGACCCGACGAAGTCGTTCAATACCGACCTAGATCCGAAGAAGACCTTGGATTATGCGTTATTTGAACGCGTCGTCTCCCAGTTGAACCCTGTTGTAACCCATACCTCTATGAAGAAGTTGATTGAGGAACTGGACCTCTTAAGGGAAGACGACGAAGAGAAGAAACGGCCTCCGCTGGAAATCATTATCTACAAAGGTACTTCCTCCATTTCATAATATAAGATGTTTTAGTTTTGTGAAGATTGTGTATCTAGACGTCTTTTAATATGTAGGTTCGGTGAGGTTCACTTCGAATCTACACATTAAAAAGTGTCTAGATACATTACCTTTACAAAGCTAAAATATCTTATATTTTAAAAAGGACGGGAGTACTTGTATATATACTATTTGCTTTATTCTCCAGTTCAGGTTGAGGCTTGCCATCTAGTTTAGGAATTTAATACCATCCAAATTAATTAATTTGGATTTGTCTATATTCGAATGTATCTAGACATGTTTTAGTGTCTAGATACATCCGAATGTCTAGATACATCGGAATATAGGAAAATCCAAATCAATTAATTTGGGTCGATGTGATGATGTAGTTTTATGCTACAGTATATCTTTACATTACTGTTTGATTTGACCGTCTGACTAATTTTTCTTCCCTTTTAAGATCTTGTGCCGGAAGGATGGACATGGGAAAGGCTGTTGCCGTGGACGGGTGGTAGTGTTCTTTTCGAAGACTATTTTACTTGGGACTGCCTTGGGCTCAGGCGACTGAGAACTAACGAGTTCTCAGTCGATATGTGTGCAATCTTTTTTCTTTTCCCGGTTGTTGCTTTGTCTGTAGTGATTTTTTTTTTGCTGAACTCGATTGTGTCTTGCTTGCGAGAGGTGAACTCTGTAGTATGCAAGTTACGTACCCCTTTGCATGGCCCATGGGCTTTTGTTTTTCGACCGATCAACTTTTTTTAGCTAACTTACTCAGCAATCGATCAATAATAACTACATAAGTGTGTCTCTTTGCTAACTTATTGAACAAGTGATGACTGACTTGGTTTAAATTGCAAAAGTATAATTTTTTTAGATCGGTTGCAACAGGGTTAAATGCAAAATCAAGTTGTGAAAAAATAGTGTCGGCACGGATCAGTTGCATCCTAGTTGTGGATGTGTTGGCTTAACTGCAAAAATATACAAACAAAAAATGGCTTGGGTTAAATTAGGTTTCAAAAAATGGTCGTGGTCAAGGCTCGGATGCATCCTAGTTGTGACTGGGTTGGTTCAATACAATAAATGGGCTTCAGTTGTAATGAATCAAGTTGCGAAAAGGCTTAATTGCACTCTGGTCGAGACTCGGTTGCAAGTGAGTTGCAATTGGCTCAGTCACGATCGAGTTGTAAGCTAGTTGTGAGTGACTTGGTTCAACACAGCCTCAATTTTCACATAGACCCAGTTACAAGCAAGTTGCAATTGACTTGGAGGCTCAGTTACAATAAACTTGCACATAGCTCATTTACAATGTAGTTGCAATGGAGGCTCACAACTTGCTCGTCTTCCCCTGGCACATAAGCAAGTTGCAACTGGCCCGTCAGCAAGGCCCTAGTTACAAGCAAGTTACAACTGGGCCCCGGCGGGAGCTCAGTTACAAGCAAGTTGCAACTGGGCCAATCGGGAGCTCATTTACAATCAAGTTGCGATTGGCCCGGCGACAGGGTCCCCTGATTCCAATCAAGTTGCAACTGCCTCCCTCAGTGGTGCCCTAGTTACAAGCAAGTTGCAACTGGGCTCCAGTGGGAGCTCAGTTATAAGCAAGTTCAATTAGCCCACCGACAGGGTCTCCCGGTTGCAATCAAGTTGCAACTGGCCCCTCGACGGGGGCTCAGTTACAAACTAGTTGCAACTGGCCCCTCAATGGGGGCTTAGCTAAAAGCTAGTTGCAACTGGCCCCTCGATAGGGGCCTAGTTGCAATCAAGTTGCAATTGGCCCCTCAACAGGTCCAGTTGCAATCAAGTTGTAATTGGCCCCATTAAACAGGGGCCTAGTTGCAATCAAGTTGCAATTGGCCTCACTCGACGGGGGCGTAGTTGCAATCAAGTTGCAACTTCCCCCTAGACGGGGCCTCAGTTTCAAGCAAGTTGCAATTGGCCCCCCGACGGGGCCTAGTTGCAATCAAGTTGCAATTTGCCCCTCGACGGGGGTCTAATCAAGCTTCGACCAATCGTGTGACGAGCAGTCCTATCATCTGAGAGTGATGTAGTAGTACGATAATGTATCGATATATGCCTCACCCGACATGGCAACAGTGCAGTGCCACGTACACTACCCCAAGTGACAGTGAACCCATCAGCCCAGAGAACAGCTCACAAAACAGAGATAAAAAACAACGTCAACCCCGTAGAACAGCCCACAGAAAGCAGCCCACACAAAACGCACGCCGCGACGAGATCTGCCATCTCACAAACAAGTTGCAACTGGCCCCTCGACGGGGCCCCAATTGCATGCAAGTTGCAACTAACTCTCGATAGGTGAGCAAGTTGCAGAAAATACCCTTCGACGGGGTACAGTTACAAGTAAGTTGCATCTGGCCCCTCAATGGGGCGACCGGTTACAATCAAGTTGCAACTTGGGTCGACGAGGGTTCAATTACAAGCAAGTTGCAACTGGCCCCCTCGACGGCGCCCAAGTTGCAATCAACTTGCAACTGGCCTTCAAACAGGGGCTCAGTTACAAGCAAGATGCAACTGGCCCCTCGACGACGCCCAAGTTGCAACTGGGCTCGACGAGGACCCTAGATACAAGCAAGTTGCAACTGGCCTTCAAACAGGGGCTAAGTTACAAGCAAGATGCCACTGGCCCCTCGACGGTGCCAAGTTGCAATCAAGTTGCAACTAGCACTCCATGGAGACCCAAGTTACAAACAAGTTGCAACTGGCCCCTCAACAGGGCCCTAATTGCATGCAAGTTGCAACTGACCCTCGACAGGTGAGTAAGTTGCAAAAAATACCCTTCGACGCGGTACATTTACAAGTAAGTTGAAAATGGCCCCTCAATGGGGCGACTAGTTACAATCAAGTTGCAACTAGGGTCGATGAGGGTTCAGTTACAAGCAAGTTGCAATAGGCCCCCTCGATGGCACCCAAGTTGCAATCAACACTCCACTAGCCTTCAAACGGGGGCTCAGTTACAAGTAGATGCAATTGTCCCCCCGACGGCGCCCAAGTTGCAATCAAGTTGCAACTGGGCTCGACGGGAACCCTAGATACAAGCAAGTTGCGTCTAGCCTTCAAACGAGGGCTTAGTTACAAGCAAGATGCAACTAGCCCCTCGATGACGCCCAAGTTGCAATCAAGTTGCAACTAGCACTCGACGTGGACCCCAGTTACAAACAAGTTGCAACTGGCCCCTCGACGGGGCCCCAATTGCATGCAAGTTGCAACTGACCCTCGATAGGTGAGCAAGTTGTAGAAAATACCATTCGACGGGGTACAGTTACAAGGAAGTTGTAACTGGTAATGGGGCGACCAGTTGCAATCAAGTTGCAACTGGGGTCGACAAGAGTTTAGTTACAAGCAAGTTGCAACTAGCCCCTCAACAGCGCCCAAGTTGCAATCAACTTGCAACTGTCCTTCAAACGAGGGCTCAGTTACAAGCAATATGCAACGACGGCGCCCAAGTTGCAATCAAGTTGCAACTGGGGCTCGACGGGGACTCTAGATACAAGCAAGTTGGAACTGGCCTTCAAACAGGGGCTCAGTTTCAAGCAAGATGCAATTGGCCCCTTGATGGCGCCCAAGTTGCAATCAAGTTGCAACTAGCACTCGATGGGGACCCTAGTTACAAACAAGTTGCAACTGGCCCCTCGACGGGGCCCCAATTGCATGCAAATGGCAAAAAATACCCTTCGACGTGGTACATTTACAAGTAAGTTGCAAATGGTCTCTCAATGGTGCGACCAGTTGCAATCAAGTTGCAACTGGGGTCGATGAGGGTTCAATTAGAAGCAAGTTGCAACAGCCCCCCTCGACAGCACCCAAGTTGCAATCAACTTGCAACTGGCCTTCAAACGGGGGCTCAGTTACAAGAAAGATGCAACTGTCCCCTCGACGGTGCCCAAGTTGCAATCAAGTTGCAACTGGGCTCGACGGGGACCCTAGATACAAGCAAGGTGCAAATGGCCTTCAAACAGGGGCTTAGTTACAAGCAAGATGTAACTGGCCCCTCGATGGCGCCCAAGTTGCAATCAAGTTGCAACTGGCACTCGACGGGGACCCTAGTTACAAACAAGTTGCAACTGGCCCCTCGACGGGGCCCCAATTGCGTGCAAGTTGCAACTAACTCTCGATGGGTGTGCAAGTTGCAAAAAAATACCCTTCGACGGTGTACAGTTACAAGTATGGTGCAACTGGCCCCTCAATGGGGCGACCAGTTGCAATCAAGTTGAAACTGGGTCGACGAGGGTTCAGTTATAAGTAAGTTGCAACTAGCCCCCTCGACGGCGCCCAAGTTGCAATCAACTTACAACTGGCTTTCAAACGAGGGCTCAGTTACAAGCAAGATACAACTGGCCCCTCAATGGCGCCCAAGTTGCAATCAAGTTGCAACTGGGTCTCGACAGGGGCTCAGTTACAAGCAAGGTACAACTGACCCCTCTGCAGGGCCCTAGTTGGAATTAAGTTGCAACTCGCAACTCGATGGAGTTCAGTTATAAGTAAGTTGCAACTGGTGTTCGATAGGTAAGCAACTTGCAAAAAAAATGGCTTTTGACGGGATTCAGTTGTAATCAATTTGCAAATAGTCCTCGACGGAGACTCGATTACAAAAAAAATTGCAACTGGCCTTCAATAGGTAAGCAAGTTGCGGAAAATGGCCTTCAACGGGGTTCAGACGCATGAGAATTAGCAAAACCGTTTAGCTATGCATAAAAAAAAGACTACGATAATTTTTAGTCTTATTAGCAAAATCGACAAATTGAACTGCCGACGCGAATCGTGAAGCCAATCTCACTATCTCTCTATTTAAGAAAGCATTAAGGAAACCAAATAAATGTTCCCTAGCAGTCTAGCATAATTATGTTGCCGTTAAAAAACAAAAAATTAAACAATAATAATAATAATAATCGTCAACCATAATAAAACGACCACATAAAACAAGTACAGACACGAAAAACACAGACACTCGAGCGACCACATAAAACGACCACATAAAACCAGTTCAGAAACAACATATAAAAATTGGTTCAGAAAAAACAGAAAAAAGAAAAGCCAACGTAAGTTCATAGAACAGCCCCGATCGAAGCCTCTGGTGCTCTCGTCGCGTGTCTTTGATCGAGGAAAGAAAAATCAGTCGAGTAAAACAAAAACAACCAGCGAAAAACAGCCCACAAAACAGCCCACGTAAAAAGAAGCCCGCAAAAACAGCACAAGCCACAGGGGCGCGTCGGAACAACACACAGAAACAGGAACACGTGCGACGGGATACCTCGCGCAAGGAGATTTGTCCGGTTTGCACAAATCGCAAAGCATACGAATCTAACGGTTAAATAGGTGACTGAGACTTAACTAATTCTTAGGCGCCTGAGAATTAGCAAAACCGAATTTAATTACCTCGAGGAATATTTTCGCCAGAATGTTGCTGATGAGTCTGCTTCTCTCAACCTGCATGCTGCAGCCACCAATGTAACTTCCTCTCCCTCTACTGAAGTAAACTTTGTTCTTGATTGATTGCTTCGCTAACTTCTTCACTCTGCCGTGCGTGAAACGCTGGTGTCAAGTGTATTTTGGCAGAGGAACAGCTGACTAATACCCTGGCTAGCCATGCTGGAAAGGTTACTTGGGATCCTAGCCTCGGCAGAAAGATCATTGACCAAGCACGTCAAATCATTGCTTCGGATTCAGTTACTGGATCCATTGGTGCAATTGTTCCAGCTGCTTGCTTTCTGGTAAAGTCTGCAAAATACGTCAAATCTTTTGAAACTGTGTCGTTGCCTCGTCAATTTACAGTATTAATTAATGGCTTGTTGTTTACTACTTTTGCGCCAATTGAAAAACTTTTGTTGTTTTCAAGTGTATCACGGAGGAGGCCAAGTTGATGTCTAGTTTGGCAGACTGCATCTTCTCCGCGGTTGATCCTACGAATGAATTTTCGCAACGGAAATTTAAGTTTAGCGAGGAGGTCCGGAAGGCAGCCTTAGATATTCTGACCACCTACAAAGGGCCTTATCCTCGGCGAGTCGCGGCTTCTTTGTTGGTATGTTCTCGCCTCTGAAAAAAAATCTGGTTTAAGTTAATTTGAAGTACTCATACTTGATGCCCATGAGCTTCTTATCACCAATTCTTAAAATGATGTTTTGAAGGGCATGACAAAGGAGGCTAGTATTGTATTTGGGTTGCTGAGTGGTACTGATGTGTACCGCGAGGAAAAGATGCATGTTTGTGAAGATATACGGCCCGGTTTGCTGGATCTTTTGAATGTCATTCTACAACACTTTCCTTGTGAATCTTCTATCAACTATTATCCAATTGATAGGGATTATCCTGCCATTAGAAGCGAGCATAAAGGGTATGATCTGAATAAAACATCATTTTTTGTATTTCTTATTATTGCATTTGTATCGATGGGTCAGTGTTCTAACTTGTGGGGTATTATCAGCAGTTTGCATGAACTTGAACCAAGTAAGCAAATTAGAAGTGTGGATGGATCTTTTCCTGTCAACAGTGGTAACCTTATTGGAGCTCCCATAACATCGAAGAGTTCTCCTGGTGCTCCATTTTCCTGGTATGATGTCAAGTATAAGCATTATCTTGTTTTACTTGTTGCTTTATTCTGTTGGTGTGTAATGCAATTTATTGGTGATTGCTCTTAAAAAAAGCTCCGCTAGCTCATTTTTAGTGATGATGTATTCGTAAAGGACACCACACCCAACAGAAAAAGGAAGTTCATTGAACAGACCCAAGGTAGAAACTCATAGAACGCACCAACTCCAGCTCATTAATGGGTTTATTATTTGTCTCTTGTGCACAAACTCATGCCGACAAGCATCATTGATGTTTCAGGAAGTGGAACGCCCAGTATGCAGTCATCTGAGCCAGCGAATGACATTGGAATTGAAGATCTGTTTGATTCGAAGATTACCACCAATAATTCTGCTACTACAACTCCATTGTCACAGTATGATGTCGACTGTAAATATTTTGTTTTAGAGTTCTTTTTACATCGTTTTCGGTGGTCTGAAATGCAATTTACTGATGATTGTTCTGAAAAAAGCTATTCTAGCTCTGCAAGTGGTGAAAAATCTAGCAAGGACATTGAGATCAACAAGAGGAGGAGCATTGGAGGGACCAAAGGTAAAAACTTTTAAGAGTCGCTGTTCTTTATTGCTTGTGCACAAATCCACACTATCAAACATCATTTGTTTTTTCCAGACAGTGGAACGCCCAGTACGTTTTCACCTGTGCCATGGAAGGATGATGGAATGACCAATCAGTTGGGTTCGCAAATCACTAGTGATGGTGTATCACCTCCTTTTACTCCAATCAAAGACAAGTTTTCTGGATCTGCTACCTCAATGTATGATCACAGTAATTAACATCATCTTGTTTTCCTTTGTTTGCATTATTTGTCAGAACTATAAATTTATTTTTGCTTCCTATTGTGGATAGAATGCCTGCTACAGATTTATTTGCTGCTGAATCTGACGCAGCCAAGGAAAATTCAGAAGATGAGAAGGTTAGTCATTTTTTTCTTGAACGAGGTTACTCAAATTACCAGTACCTTAATGTTTGTAAGTGAACATAGGGTGTGTTTGAATCGCAACCAAAATTGACCATACCGAAAAGTTGGCTTGCACATGAAATTAGTGGTTATTTGGGCCATTGGCAAATTATTTGCTCGCTTGATGTTCTAGTTGGCGCCCGTGTCACCAGCATGTTTCTTAGCTGAAAGTTTAGAAGTTCTGCCTTCCTCATGGGTCCCATCTTTTCTTTTGTTGTTAGATAGCTTCGATTCTTTTGGCTTCTAATCGCATGATTAGCATTTGCATGCAGCTCCATGCTACTTTCATTTGTACCAACTGCTCTTCATTTTTTGACATATTCTTGAGGTCTTGGTGTGTTCCTTAGATCTCTTTAGAAAATTGCATCTTAGTGTTGATCTCATCTGTTGAGATGATAGATGTGTTTAGTGTTCACTAGACTTATCTTGTCCCAGATTGTTTCAATGGAAACAAATGTCTGTTGTGCCAAAAGAATCTCCGGTATAAAACAAGACATACCCAAGACATACCCGTAGTGCTAATACCCAAGCTGTCGAAAGCTGTCAGATGCTTTCCCGCTGTCCTGTTACATAATTAGACTGACATTCCTTCAGTTTTTATTTCTTTGTCTTGAGATTACATTATTTGAATTTTTTAATTGAGGAGATCGATGATCCTCGTGCTAATTTGTGCAGCAATAAACGGAGCTACAAAATGCTGATCATGGATCTATCTGCAGTTTAATTTATGGTATTGATCGTTAAGTCAGCAGGACACCGTGTTACACTGAACTATGTGCTCGGACTATCTGCTCGGTTTTATCGACATAAGTTGAACTACTTATTATTGTATTAAGTATTAAGAGGATAATCTCTTTGGGCTGCACTGTGTTTTGGTACCTTTATTTTATGTGTTACTGGGTTGGAACTGCATCAGTTAGTATAGGTTTCACCGACTCGTTCCATCGGAATATTATAACCGAGACAAGAGGAAGCTCTCTCATGACCTATGCGTTTCTGGCCATCGGATCACGGTCATCGGATGCTCTTCAAATCATGTATGGGCCAAATATCCCTTAAGGAAGCTTCTGTGGACATCAAATAGACTTTATGTGGTTAATTTAGTCCCTAATGACTAACTGACGTGCAATAAAATCAAAACCTCTCCAGTTTCTTGTCACATTAATTATGATGCACAACAGTTTGGTACATGTCATTAGCGCACTATACCAAGATGTTCTTGGTCTCTTATCCCCTGTCCATTAGGGATATTAAAACCGGGTCATCTAGGAGCTCTCTCATGAACCAAACTATTTTAGCCATTAGATCACACTGCCCAGAAATTTTCGGCCATCCGATCTCCACTACATCCCATGTTGGTTCAGATATTCCTTGGGGATGCTACAGTGCGCATCAAATTGACCCGCCATAGTAAATTTGGGCCTAATAGCCTAATAAAGCCCATATAACTCAGCTAATGGACCGACCTAGCGAACCCGGAAACCTCTCCTCACAACCTCCACCTCGCCTCCATCGTGAAGAGATCTCGAGCGCCGGCACCCCTCCCCATGTTCTCCACCGCTGCCGTGCCCCGTTTATTTTTACAATAAAACGATCGGAAATATGGATGTCAGATTAGGATGGCATAAAAGATTAATTTCTTGTAATTGACCCTTCCTTCTTTGGAATAGAAAAGGTTTTTCCGATTTTCACCGCACAACCTCGAGAATACACACACGGCTGCAGGCACAAAGTCATCTCGACTTGGCCTCACACCATTTTTATACCGTGTTGGCCTCACGACCTTGTTCTGCCGCCAGACGTGAGCTCGAGCAGCGGACCGCAGTGCCCCTTCTCCAATCTCGACTTCTACCGGAATTCTTAACTGATGCACGGTAGCTTTTCCCAGCGGCGCCGCCCAGCACCGGCATCTGCAGGCACGCGGCCATCCAAGATCGTCTCTCCCTCACTACGGAGGAACCAGAGATTTCGCTAGCCACCCTGTTGCGGCCGCAGAGCCCCCTCTCCCAGGTGACCCTCCTTCCTTCGTTCTTTCCCTCCCCCTATTTCTTATGGTGGTCTTGATGTTCATCGTGCTAGATAAGGGCCGTAGATTTGAAGGAGGTTGAGGAACCATGAATTGAAAAATTATTGCGTTGAATTTACAGATCTAAGTTTATTGGAACAAGGGGACAAGAGGAAGCTCTCTCATGACCTATGCGTTTCTGACTATCGGATCACATCATCTGCCTATTTATGGTCATCGGATGCTCTTCAAATCATGCATGGGCCAAATATCCCTTAAGGAAGCTTCTGTGGACATCAAATAGGCTTTATGTGGTTAATTTAACCCCTAATGACTAAGTAACGTGCAATAAAATCAAAACCTCTCCAGTTTCTTGTCACATTAATTATGATGCACAACAGTTTGGTACATGTCATTAGCGCACTATACCAAGATGTTCTTGGTCTCTTATCCCCTGGCCATTAGGGATATTAAAACTGAGTCATCTAGGAGCTCTCTCATGAACCAAACTATTTCAGCCATTAGATCACACTGCCCAGAAATTTCGGCCATCCGATCTCCACTACATCCCATGTTGGTCCAGATATCCCTTGGGGATGCTACTGTGCGCATCAAATTGACCCACCATAGTAAATTTGGGCCTAATAGCCTAATAAAGCCCATATAACTCAGCTACTGGACCGACCTAGCGAACCCGGAAACCTCTCCTCACAACCTCCACCTCGCCTCCATCGTGAAGAGATCTCGAGCGCCGGCACCCCTCCCCATGTTCTCCACCGCTGTCGTGCCTCCTTTATTTTTACAATAAAACGATCGGAAATATGGATGTCAGATTACGATGGCATAAAAGATTAATTTCTTGTAATTGACCCTTCCTTCTTTGGAATAGAAAAGGTTTTTCCGATTTTCACCGCACAACCTTGAGAATACACACACGGCTGCAGACACAAAGTCATCTCAACTTGGCCTCACACCTTTTTTATACCGTGTTGGCCTCACGACCTTGTTCTGCCGCCAGACGTGAGCTCGAGCAGCGGACCGTGGTGCCCCTTATCCAATCTCGACTTCTACCAGAATTCTTAAATGATGCACGGTAGCTTTTCCCAGCGGCACCGCCCAGCACCGGCATCTGCAGGCACGCGGCCATCCAAGATCGTCTCTCCCTCACTACGGAGGAACCAGAGATTTCCCTAGCCCCCCTGTTGCGGCCGCAGAGCCCCCTCTCCTAGGTGACCCTCCTTCCTTCGTTCTTTCCCTCCCCCTATTTCTTATGGTGGTCTTGATGTTCATCGTGCTAGATAAGGGCCGTAGATTTGGAGGAGGTTGAGGAACCATGAATTGAGAAATTATTGCGTTGAATTTACAGATCTAAGTTTATTGGAACAAGGGGACAAATAGCAGTAAATAAAAGATTTATCCTTCGAGTACTATTGGTTGAGCTGGTTTCAAGTACTATTAGCGTTGCTCTTTACATTGTAGGTTACATACAGTATACTTGTTTACCAGCTTCGGAGTAGATAAAATGACTATGTATCCTGTATTCGTCTAGATAAGAAAAACTAACGTTGTTAAATTTTCTGCTAAAACTAAAAGTAGGATGAGGAGCACATGCAGCACCACATCCACTGGATTCTCCAATCGCTACACAGCAGATATTTTTGGTGCCACAAATCCAAGTCAATTAATTTGGATCGGATGGAGTAGAAGAATTTATTAATTTATTCTAACTTTTTTCATCTTTGGTTATGATATTGTCGGTGAAAGCCTATGTTTAAAATGTTCTGCCTTTGTTTGCACTGTAACTAGCACTTTATGCTAAATACTCTATTGCCTGCCGACTCTTATTTAATAGTATTTAATCATCTTTGCATTGATAGTACAATGTAATTTAAAAAAAATGCTTAGTTCAATGTTTTTCTATGACGCTTTTAATCACTTGTGTTACCTTGAATTAGTGGTATGAATCTGATAATGTGCCCTATCCAAGTAACAAATGTGCATGTGTCTGAAAAAAGAGACTTGAAAGCTCATGTTTGTTTTGAAACAAAGCGGATAAAGGCTTAAACCTATTCATCTATCCTATCCCTCGATTGACTCTTCTCGGAAAAGGTTCTCATTCCCATGAATCTGGATCTGCCTCCTGGCATTGATAGCGATTGATCGAATTCCTACTCTGGTTTGAGAAGCTTTTCCGTTTTCCTTATCTCTCGTGCCTTTGAACTGTCCTGACTGAAAAGAATTCGAAATACGTATATTTGGTACTAAATAAACCGCCTTCGCTGGCTAATCCCTATGTCTTGGTACTCTACCCTTCCATTTTCATAACACAGTTCTGAATCAACCAATGAGCCATGCTATTCCTAATGCGGAATTTGATGGGCCTTCGAATCAGGAACATTTAGGAGAAGAGATAGTAGCATCTTACAAAGGTACCCCTGTTTATAAAATTAAGAAAATAAAATTTCTTTATTTTTCTCCAAATGTAACTGTTTACTTAACAAATACGTATGCAGAACTACATTCACGTTTCCATTTAAATGCCTTCTTACTTTTTTTGGAATTTTTGGCATGTCCCTATGCTTCTGTGATTTCGTTTACAGAACACGTTCATCATTTACTTTTTCACTATAGCGATTCATGAAATTTACATTTAGTTTCGTTCCTATCTTAGAAGTCATCCTACGTAAACCACTAATTAGCCTACGACAATTTTAGCTTCAGATGAGGGTACCAAGTGCTCTTATAAGACCATATGTTATCACCAAAATGTGTCTCTATCTATGGAACATGTTAAATTTCAAATATATTTTGATAATTTCTTAACATTTTATTCTCCTAATGGACGGGCGCGGTAACGCGCGCCTACACGATCTAGTTTTGTCTTATGTTCAATTCAAGCAAGTATGGTATTTGCTTTGATTAATTATTAGCACGCCCGTGTGGTTGCCACGTCACTACCCTGTCAGCAACTAACAACTTATCATCTTTGGCCAGCATTCAGTACGCACGGTAGGTTGTAACATTGTGGAGAGTATCATGTTTTGTGTTTTGTTTTCGGAGTGGCTATTGAGCAGCTAGCTGTTTTTAGATTGAGAAACAGGCACATTTTTAACCAATAAGAACCTGACAGCAAGACTCGAAAGTAATAAAACAATGAGAAAAAACGTCTTTTTCAATTCCCAATTTCTATTTCTTGCCCGGGCACTCTCCCATCTTAGGTTGTGCTCACTCGTTTCTCCTGTCCGATTAACATCGAGCGGACCTTGATCTACGACTTTCCCATCGGCACTCCCAGCCATGACACTCGTCCACCTCCTCCTCACACTTCAGATCTGGGCAGAGCACTGGCTGCTGCCGGCATCGTTGGCCGCCTGCATGGGGCGAGGGGTGCTGGGCGCTGGGTTCGTGGCGGCGGCAGCCGTGGGCGTGGCTTTGCGGTTCTTAGGTGGAGTGGCTACCGGAGAGCGCAAGGAAGCCGTTGCAGCTGGATTCGTGTTGAATAGTACCTAAAGAAAACTCCGGTATGTTCTAGAACCATCATGTCACCACCCCTAAAATTTCATAACACAGTAGGTTGTATTCTCTTTACTACTACTAGTAAGTTGCATGTGAGGATCAAATAATAGACGTTTGACATATCATCACTATATAAAATTATAATAGATAAAGTGGAAAAAATATAAATTTGATAAACATCTATAAAGTATGGGTGTATATTTGGTTCTTCTACTTTGTATCATCATGTGTAGAAGTCAAAAATTATTAGCTACCTAACACTTGAAATTTTTGTTAACATGGTCTAGAGAAACAAGAGAGAAGATTCTAATATGATGGAGAAGTGTGTTTTGAGAGGTTTATGCATAGTGCATTCATTGTGTTCAAGACTATCAATAGAATCTTCTAGATGCTAGAATGGAAAAGAAGATCCAATAATGGCTGGAAATGTTCGGATTCGCGAGTCTCGATCCAACGGTCAGTATTCAAAGTTACTTGTACACTATATAGTGGTAAGATAAGATAGTGGAGCAGTTTTGAATGAATTGGATCTAGAGCACCAATCCTGACCGTTGGGCTGTCAGATCCAATAGTTCAGAGTACCTTGATTCGTGTTGAATAGTACCGGCCTAGAGCAAACTCCACCATGTTCTAGAACCATCATGTCACCACCCCCAAAATATTTATAGCACAGTAAGCTGTATTCTCATTATGTGTAGATAGTTATTATTAATCTCTACTACTAATAAAAGAGCAAACAAGAATTTTTGTAGACGTACCCCACACAAACAAACTTAAACCACACGCTCGGACCCACTAAACAGATCTCGGTGTGCATTTAGCATTTTATAAAACCGGACGGACTACTTATCCCCGTACAGCAAATTACAAACGGCCCACACTTTGCTGATTTAAAAAAAAGACCGGTCTAGAAAGGAAACAACATAACTGATCGCGGCAATCTCGCCATCACCACGGGCGAACCCTCGCCCGAGATCCAGTACGATGCCATCGCTGACAACCTTCACGGCACCCTCTGCGCCCCGTTCCTGGACGACGCCCACACCCGAGTCAGGTGCCCGGAGGGCGCACTCGCCGTGAACCTGGACGAAGACGTCCTCGCCCATCTCGCCGTGAACTCGAACCTGGACGGCGCACTCGCCGTGAACTCGAACCTGGACGGCGCACTCGCCGTGAACCCGGATGGCGCCCTGGTCAGGAAGCTAGGCGACACGCCCGCTCCCGCGTCGCATTCCTAGACGTTGACGCCCTCGCCCACGTGTCGTGCCTGGACGATGCTCTCGACGTCCACCTGGACGCTCGGAATACAGAACCAGCCCCCGCCGCCGGAGTTCCTCTCCGCTGGCCACCGACACATTGCAGCCACGTTTTGCTACAGGTACATGGCGATCAGAAAGTTTGATTTATGTTTTTCTCCGCTGGCCAATGGCACATTGCAATAACTCTGTATAAATAGAGATACATGTGTCAGCTATTCTAAAATACAAGGTAAATAACAACATACATGCAACGAATCCAATAAAACGTTTCTCATGGTATTTCTCATAGACATGTGTATAAAAAGTTGTATACTATAATATGGACATCGGAGCAACAAACATGGCACTAATATAGTGCACATTCAACAGCGTGAAATAATACCAATGTAGTAAAAAAATATTGCTACAGATATAAGGATAATAATGTAAGATGCTCTCAATAGCATGGATACAGGTTATAGACCAGTGACCTATATCAGTAAAAAGTTATCATGAAAATTGCACACGAAACATTTATCTTAGTTATATGTCCAAGCTATAGGAGCCAAACTTTGGATCTAGACGTTAGCTAGCTAAAGACACTCCAGTGAACAACACCATATTAAGTATAAACCCACTTGTTCACTGAAAATGATGTCATGTTTTCAATAAAATAAAACGTACTATTCTATTCAGATGATGCTCCAGTCCGTAGCTGCTCTGTTCGCAGCTTGAAAAACATCCATAAGATGGGAAACATAAATGGATGCAAGAAGCTTGTACCTGTAGTTCTGCTGTTGTAGCCAAGAGTTCTTCTGTACCCATCCAATGTAGTGCTTACCTATGTCTAATATCAGGTCACTTGTTCCTTTTGTGCTGTCATTAGGCCAATCTGCTCCAACTTGCATGGACTGCCTCAAATCCTTCACGGCCCATCATACCAATGCTCGTGATGTTCGCCAAGCCATTGCCATTCACCAAACCCCCCTATAATATTTTAGTAAAGTAACTTTTGTTAGAAACTTGGTTGTTCAAGAAAATAATATTTCATTGTTCCTTCAATAGATTTTTAGTCAAGGTTTTTTCCCTCACCTTCAGATCTATCACTTTTCTTGGTGCGTTTAAGATATATAAGTGGAACCGTGTATTTATGTTGAAAGAACCAGCTTGTTTACGAAGATTTAGGACCTGAAGAAAACAGTCCAGTTATATGCAGCCATTTAAACCGAGATACGATTCTTCATACACTATATGTGAAATTTAATTATATAATGGTCAGTGCAAAAACTCACATATGATTCTTCATTCCTTGCTGCCATCGCACGCAATGCCGTTTGCACTACGAGAACTGAAGCCTACAGGAGTTTTGTAAGACCACCTTGGCTGATGCCTGCGTTAAATTTTATGAATTTTGACACGGAAGCTGATTGTTTTCGCATCTGATCATAGAGTTTGCAAGCCAATGTTCCTAAAATACAAAGGTGTGAGTATTAGCATTATTAGTAAGATGACCTGGTCTGCAGTTAAGTGCAAGCAAACTGACCTCTCCATGCTGCCTGAAAACATACAGATGCCTTCCTCAAACAAACACGCTTCTTCCTCATTATGTGTTCGCATTTTCCTTGAATTATTTTTGCAGCAATGCAGAGAACTTCAGTTCTTCTAGCATCTAATCTGGCCATCTGCCCAGCTCTCAGAAAGGGGGTCGCGCATAGATAGACCTGCGCTGCGCTTGCCTTGCCGGCGAGGCGGATCGTGAGCCTAGAGAAGGGGATAGGACCTTCATAGACGCAGCCGTGGTTGATTAACTCGGGGGTGGGGGGGAGGACGTGTCCGTCGGCGGTGAGCCCGGCTAGCGGGATGCCAGCGGTCAGTGTTGCGGAATACTTGGCCCGATGGCGGAAGGAGCTCAATGGAGGCGGGGCGGAAGTCGTGGGTGGCGCAGGGAGGCCTACACAGAGTCATCGAACATCGGTGGCCATGGCCGCGGACCAGATGGAGAAGAGGTCCTCCCCTCCACCTCTGTTGGCGCCTCCCCTGGGTCACCTGGCGTCCTTGAAGGGGCAAGGAAACATGATCGGCCGACGGCGAGAGGCAGGAGCGGGAGGAGGCGGACGCGGGACATCAAGGAAGCGAGCGGGACCTCGAGCTTGAGCTGGGGCGCGCACACGCGGGTTGAGGCGGAGTCGCGCTAGAACTGCAGGGGCAGGCGGTGACGGGCGCGCTGCTAGAAGGTCGAGGCCAGTGGCGGGGAGGCCGGTCGCCGGCGGTGGGTGTGGGTCCGGTCGCCGGCGGTGGGGAAGTGAATAGGGATAAGTGAGATTTTTTTTGGCTGGATGAGAGTGAGGGTGTGCGTGGGGAGGGAGAGTGAGGCTGTGCGCCGGCTGTTGGGAACCCGTCTGCCCATGTGGCGTGTTAGGCCATGTACTACTACTTTGATCCATTCAGGCATTATTTTTTGACGTTTCAAAGCATCCACTGTCCTGCGAGGCACGGGATATCCGGTCCTTTTTGTATTCTTTTGCATCTCCTATAGACGACGGCACTGATCAAATTCGATTCTGGGATGCATAAAACGAGAAGATTTCTTTCGTATGATGCTAAAAAATGGCTAATTTTTGTTCATAAGAATCGGATGATTCATCACATGAGGGAGATGATAGAGGTACGGGAGGAAGTTGAAGGATTTTTATGCAGTTTCATGCAACTGTGATCCTCTGCAGATAGCTGAAAAGACACCCCATTGTAAGATTAGTCTGAAGGGCTATCCATACATGACCCGGATATGTATTATTACGGGCTGTGGAATTCTTTTGGGTACACTTTTCTTTTTCAGTAGCTTCAGAAAAAATTATTACATGAGTTTCAATAAAATATTGGGATCATTTGATTATTACAAAGGTTTTTTAAATCGAAAAAATGATTGTCTTTGCAAGTATCATCAGTGGGCCATGTCAAGCTAAATAAATTATGGTCGTTGTGTTATATTAATAATTATATTTGTTTAAAACTATATCATAAAATTATTAATCGTGTAGGTCATCATGTGGTCCTTGGATGTTAAATTTCATGGAGTATTTCAAGGGAGATATTTTATCTGACACTTTTGAACATGTATATTTTGCTATGTATTTTAATACTTATTATATGGTGTATTGTTATTTGAAAAGTGATTGTTTACTATTGTGTAGGCTCATATGACACATTTTAGTAGCAATTAGCTATCATTTTAGTGGATTTGAAATTAAAATGATGATAATATAAGAAATCAAGACTTCAAAAACGATAAAACCAAGGAAAAAAAGGAGATCCCACAGATTGTATGATTGTAGATACCTAAAACAGAAATAAGATTTACAATAGATGTTTTAATTATAAATTATTAGACGTGTGTTGCACGTGCACGCTTACTAGTAGACTTAAAGTATGCATTTTTCTCTAACAAAACTATTGGTTAGTAACAACTTAATGTTTGTTATATCACATTTCAAATAGAACGTTGGGCTATTAGATTCAATGGTTCAGAGCAGCTAGATTCATGTTGAATAGTACCTATAGAGCAAACTCCATCATGTTCTAGAACCATCAGCATGTCACCACCCCCAAAATTTCATAGCACAGTAGGTTGTATTCTCAATATGTTAGATAGTTATTATTAATATACTTAATATAAGAATTTTTTCTCTAACAAGACTATTGGTTAATAACAACTTAGTGTTTGTTAAATCACATTTCATACATTAGAGAAAAAATGCAAAAATTAAGTTTATTAATAATAACTATATACACATATTGAGAATACAACCTACTGTGATATGAAATTTTGGGGTGATGATATGATGGTTCTAGAGAACATGGTGGAGGTACTATTCAACACGAATCCAGTTGTTCTGAATCATTGAATCTAACAGCCCAACGGTCAGGATTGGTATTATGGATCCAATCAAAACTGCTCCATTATAGCACTAGAGATCTAACACATGAAATTTTTGGTAACATGGAACAAGGGAGGAGATTCTAGAATGATGGAGAAGTGTGTTTTGAGTTTGTGCGTATCATTCATTGTGATGAAGACTATCAATAGAATCTTCTAGACCATTCAAAAAAATAGAATCTTCTAGATGCTAGAATAGAAAAAAAAATCGAACGGCTAGAAATATTGGGATTCGCGAGTCTTAATCCAACGGTCAATATTCAAAGTTATTCGAACACTATATAATGGTAAGATAAGATAAGATAATCATAGAGCAGTTTTGAATTGGATCCATAGCACCAATCCTGACTGTTGTTGTTAGATCCAACGGATCAAAGTAGGTGGATTCGTGTTTAATAGAAATGTTAGGATTCGCGAGCCTTGATCCTACGGTCAATATTCAAAGTTATTCGAACACTACATAATGGTAAGATAAGATAAGATAAGATAAACATAGAGCAGTTTTGAATTGGATCCATAACACCAATCCTGACTGTTGGGTTGTTCAGCTGGATTCGTGTTGAATAGTACCTAGAGCAAACTCCTCCATGTTCTAGAACCATCATGCATGTCACCACCTCAAAAATTTCATAGCACATTAGGTTGTATTCTATTGCAAGATCGGATCAACATCTCCCATGATCAATGTATAGATCGTGTGGTTTTGTAAAACTTCCGTGTCCTCTATAGTATTTTAGATACTTTAAAAGAATGACTTGTGAATCCGCAGTACAACCAGCGGTATAAAAGACAATATAAACCATTCATGAAGCGGTGGAAGTCACTTTCACGTACGTACAAGTACTCGATTACTTTACCAATGGCGGCATCAAATCGATGCAAATAAAAGAGTACAAACCCACCAAACAATATCACATTGTGTACCATATATACAGTGCCATCATCACTCGTGTAGTGGCAAGCTCGATGATCTAGCATAGTCAAAAAGGTTGTCGCTGAGATGGACAAAGGAGATAGTATCTCAAAGAGACAAGATGAAAGAGGCGGACGTAAAATATAGAAGCATTTGGAATACGACACTACTAGGAAAACGATTATAGGTAGATTTTAATTCTGTGGCGCATATATGAAAAATGCTCCACTAAAATTAATTATGTGGCGCATGTAGCAAATGCTCCACATAATTCTTCCAATTCTATGGCGCATATAGATATATGCGCCACAGAAAG
Organism: Avena eriantha; assembly: GCA_910589775.1. Classification (NCBI taxonomy): domain Eukaryota; kingdom Viridiplantae; phylum Streptophyta; class Magnoliopsida; order Poales; family Poaceae; genus Avena; species Avena eriantha. Next base: position 471,501,281 of record OU342745.1, read on the forward strand.
TGAGAATTCTGTGGCGCATGTAGCCCTATGCGTCACAGAATTCCTGTGGGCTCACGTGGGCCTGACCCAGCACATGGGCAGGTTAGAATTCTGTGGCGCATATGTATACATATGCGCCACAGAATGTCAAAATTCTATGGCGCATATAGCATATGCGTCACAGTTTCTGTGGCGCATATGCTATATGCGCCACAGTTTCTATGACGCATATGCTATATGCGCCATAGAATTTTGACATTCTGTGAAGCATTTTCTATATGCGTCACAGAATGTGTGAAACAGATCTACAAAAGGTGACAGCCAACCTTTCCCTTCTTCCCACCACCTCCAACTAGCTCGCCCACCCTCCGTCTCCCTCCATCTACCTCGTCGTCGTCTTCCTCGAATCGTCGCCGCCGACTCAACGCTCCTCCATTCCTTCTCGGTATGTCCGTCTCCATGTCGTCGATCCAGGGCCTGGTGCTCGAGCTCAGAGGTATGCGCGCGCGTCTGCCTCAACTAGCCTCCGTCGATTTTCCCCCAATTCCCACGGGTTCGCTTGCTGAATTTACTTCTCTTCTCCTATCTGTTGCCGCTTGCTTGCAGTCACTGGGTGCAGGAAGCTGCGGGACACAGAGCTCTTCTCGCGGCAGGACCCCTACGTCATCATCGAGTACGCCAACAACAAGCTACGCACACGCACCTGCACCGGTACCCCCCACCTCCTCTTCCCCTCCTCCACCATTTATTTTCGTTTGATTTAGCTTCCCGTGAACTGCCTGTGTCTGTTCATGCTTTCATGTCAAGGAAACTGTCCACCACATGTGAAAAATTGTCCTAGCCCACCAAAACCGGTGGATATCTGAACAGTCTGTACTGTGGGATTGCTCGAGGTACTGTTATACTGTATATATGTATATGTAGCACTGTAGTATTGTCCAATCTGACACCAACCTAGCTAGTCTGTTAAATGGACATCTATGGCACACTGCTCGGGTCAATTTGTTAATACCGTAATCTACGACTAGCAACGCGTGGCTGGGCCTGATGTTGAATTACGCTTTGGGGCGTCTGCTTGATTACCACATGGGTCGGTTCTGTTGGTCGATTACTTCCTGACCTCTATGCAGTCATATGTATGCAGTCATCCGTTTCAAAAATAAAATAAAAAATGTATGCAGTCATATGACAATGATACTTGCCTCCTAGTAATATTTGTGTGAAGATCTCGCATCTCCTGATTAGTTATTTTTGTTGTTTACGCGTCTCCCGGTGGAATCATGCCACCTTAGATTTGGGGCTTAAGATACTCATGGTTGGTCTGGCAACATATTCTTCTACCTTTGTTTGTTGCGCCCCTGAAGAATATGCTCTGTGCATGCTAGCTAGTAGTCCCGTTTACAATGAGGTTGTTTTTGCACATTTCCTGGTGAAAATCATGCCGTTCTATATTGGCATAACATACTTGGGCTGCTTTGAGAATATATTCCTCTATCTTTAATTGATGTATGTGCCCTCGCCAAATATGTTTGTACGCGCTAGCTAGTGGTATGCGTTTACTCGGCCTAGATTCGTCAAGATATCTGTGTCTCGTAATGAGGTTGTTTTTTGTTTCTTACATTTTCTGGTGGAAATCATGCCGTTCTAGACTGTCATAAGATACTAGGGTCAGTTTGAGAATATGTTCTTTTACCTCCTATGAATAAAGTTGTACGTGGTGCTAGTGCTACTCATTACTTGTCCTGCAGGAAATCCTGTTTGCGTTGTACAATTTGGCATCTAGCCATCTATGCCTATATGCTTGCTTCGAGGGAGTGACGCTCAGAGGACCTTTTAGCTGGTTTTACATTTTGGCTGATTCAAATTTTCGAACACAATGTGCCAACGTGTTACCATACTTTAATCTCTTTCTTAGAACTGCGCCGCCTGGCTTCGGGAGCTATGATGACTTTGCATGAAGGTATCCTGACACTGGAGGGCCTCCTTCTCAAGGACAATGACCCGAGTTACCTGGTGTTCACCGCCAAGGACGTGTGGAAGAAGAACCGAACGAAGATCTTGGTGCCGCTCCTCTTCACCGGCATCGCGGTTACGGTGTACTACATTTTGTCCTAAGGTAGGCGGTGACAACATCGCACGGTTGTAAGTTATGTGAGTGAGATAAACACTTGTGAAATATACTTGTACACTTATTCGGTTCTAAGTGATGTGATTGATGAACACTTGTGAACATTCGTGCTTGTTGATGTATTATATGTGAACTGGAACATTTGTACTGCTCTGTGCAGCTTTTCTATGAATTTCTGTTATTTTTTGTGTATTTCATGTAATATACCTGTTATATACCTGTATTTGTACCAGATTCTGAAAATTTCAAAATTCTGAAAAAAAGGATTATGTGGAGCATATGGCTATATGCGCCACAGAATGGACCATAGAATTCTGTGGCGCATATGCATATACGCCACAGAAATATAATTTTAGTGGCGACCACTAGATGCGCCACAGAAATTTTTTAGTGCGCCACTGATAACGTTTTTCCTAGTAGTGCGAGACACCGGGAAAGAATACACTTGTGCTCCGTGGAGAACACGGACACCCAACACACTTTTGAGTTGTCTAACATCAGATGACTACACAGATCCTCACTGAGAAACACGCCGGTTCCATGTAGTTCCGAGAGCTGCAGAAACATGTAGCGTCGACACTCATCTTCTTGGCCATCCCAAGTGGCAAATTCCAGGGTGATGGAAGAGCAGGCTGGTGGCGTGATCTACTCAGTCAACGCGGTGGAGGAAGAAGACCAAGATCCGATTGTTTTTTCATTTTTTGTTCTAGGGTCTTCTCTGCATATTTCGAGGACCAAGTTGTAGTTTTCATCTTTTATGTTGTCCTTTGTGTAAATGTAATGATGATAAATGCAGCTTCAGGTCCTTCGAGGCCCCTATCCCTGTTAAAATAAATAAATGCACATAGTTGTAGCTAATTTAATCTGCCGCTGTTAGCTTCAAGAAATCTGGAATAGCTTCAGCCTCTTCCCGCTCTGTCAAATTGACATCCGGAGACCGGCCGCTGGCTCCTCGCAGGAGGAATGGGCCGGCGCCGGCGGCCCATGAAGCGAAAATTGGTTAGACGAGTTCAGGGTGGGATGCGCTCGGGGTCGGAGGAGATCTTTGTCAGCTCGGGAGGATCGGTCACGAGCTGGGTGAAGCAACGGCGGCACCGCCACAGCTTGAGGAGTTGGTGAGAGCAGCAGCTGCCAAATGCGGCCCAAGAGAGGGGTTGCTCTGTTCGTGCCTCCCTGGTCTTCTTCCTACTCAGAATCTCAGATCGTGGAGCTATACTTCCGGTTCCGAGCTCGGAGCCGAGCCTAAACAAGATTTATTTGCTTGCACTGATCCAGTGATCCACACGAAGACCAGCCCGTGCATGTCAGTACAACAACAAGATCTGGTCGATATTATCCGTGATCAGTGAGTGTGTGATTTTTGCGGGGTCTTTTCTTGCATCGTTTTGTAATACGACCGGGATGCATGATATTTCAACATGAATTCATAGCTGAACCAATAGTAAGAAAGGCAATTTCAGACTATTCATCAAGTTGCAAAAGCCGCATTTTTCACATATGTACACTACAGATACACTGGAGTACTTCACAAAGCAATGTGACATCAATTAATGCAAAAGAAACAATACAAACCCACCAACCAATCTCACACCATGCATGTTTACGGCCATATGGGCATCCATATATACCGTGCCATCATCATCCGAGTATTGTCAAGATCAAAGGTCTACCGCAGTCAAGTATGTCTAGATGAGAAAGACAAATGAGGTAGTAGCCCAGAGAGAGACGAGCTGAGAAGAGGAGGCCGTGAAATTTAGAAGCATTAGGGAATATGAGACATCAGAAAAGAGGGCACTAGTGCTTAGTGGAGAATGTGGTTTTCCAAAATGGTTTAGAGTACCCTGGCAGGGCACATGTGTAGTAGCAATGCATCTTTACGTGGTCGCTATGCAGAGGCACGGGCTTTGCAGGCAGCTGCTGACTAGGGAGTGGCGCAACTGATTAACGAAGCAGATTCGCCCAAAGTATTACGTGGCATTGAGATAGGAACTCTTTGACCTCCTCAATAACAACGAGGTTGGTCTAGAATATCAATATGGTATCGACATAAAGACACATAATAACTCCATCTCCCCCACCATCACGTTAGTACCCACACTTATAAGCTTCGTTTACAACAAAGGCTTCGGCGGTTAAGTTTTTTCAAACTTCTCGTTCCACTGCTTAGAAGCTTGCTTAAAACTATAGAAAGACTTCAATAACTTACACACTTATCGTGTGGTTGATATATTAATATAGTGGACGAAATACTATTTCGAGGAAATAAGTGTGGCTGTTTTCCTCTAACATAAATTTACTGTTTTTGGCATCAACCTTTGAGTTTGGTTTTCTCTCCGAATTCCATCATCATAATGAATGTTTGGTTGGACTTGAAGGAAGCATAGTTACTACTGTGAACGCACGTCTCTCGAGAACAAGAAATTGTAAGTTTAGAAAACACCGTCTATGATGATTTTGCGTGTCGATATGTATATTTTGTAGGAAAAGCGCTTGATTTATTTGTGTGCACTGATCCACACGAAGACCAACACGTGTGCATGTCAGTACAACAAGATCTGATCGACATTTCCCATGAGCAGTGAGTGTGTGGTTTTTGTGGGGTTTTTTATTGCATGGTTTTGTAGTACGGGATGCATGATATTTCAACGAATGACATGAATTCATAGCTGAACCAATGGTAAGAAAGGCAATATCAGACTATTCATCAAGTTGCAAAAGCCACATTTTTGACATATGTACATTATAGATCTACTGGAGTACTTCACAAAGCAATGTGACATAAATTAATGCAAATGAAACAATACAAACCCACCAACCAATCTTACACCATGCATGTTTCCGTGCCATCATCATCCAAGTATTGTCAAGATCGAAGGTCTACCATAGTCAAATATGTCTAGCTGAGAAAGACAAATTAGGTAGTAGCCCAGAGAGAGACAAGCTGAGAACAGGAGGTCGTGAAATTTAGAAGCATTAGGGAATATGAGATATCGAAAAAGAGGGCACTGGTGCTCAATGGAGAATGTGGTTTTCCAACATGGTTTAGAGTAGCCTGGCAGGGCAGATGTGTAGTAGCAATGCATCTTTACATGGTTTCTATGCAGAGGCATGGGGTTTGCAGGAAACTGCTGACTACGGAGTGGCGCAACTGATTAACCAAACAGATTCGCACAATGTGGTACGTGGCATTGAGACCGCGGAGGTCAATGGTGCTACTGAAGGAGTTTTCTATAGTCATATGAAAGCTTTTATTCGCTTAAATTTTAATTTAGTTGACCACATGTATTGCCCAAATGGATTTAATAAGGTGGCACATGCCCTCGTGGCACTAGGTGCCAGCCAGGCCCAATCCAGCCGCATGTGGCTGGACGAAGCACCAGACTGCTATGTTATGATGTTTGCGGCTAACGAGTGTGCTAAGCCTCTGAATTAATGGAAACGCGGATGTTTATGTCAAAAAAATATGGTTACGAATAGCTATTATGCTTACCTATAGAATATGTCTTTTTTGTCCGTGAGTATGTTAAAGTGCAGACTTGTGTATCCTTTTTAGATGTCCGTTCTATTCCATGATTTATTTGCCGATCAGGTCTGCAATTTGGTTTCCTTTGCTCATAATTAGCTTCATATATGTAACTCTAAAATACCTACGCCTGTGAACATCCCAATAGTAGTAAAAGTTACCCTAAAGAGACCACCTGAAAATTAGTCCCTATGCAACTATGTGTAAGTCTTTAGTTAAGACAATTTTTTTAAAATGACTTGTAATTAAGTTGTTCGGATGCTATATTGCATCATCTTTTCTGCCACTGTCATTCCTTTTCCAGTACATTGAACAACATAGACAATGCACATGACCGTACTGCAATGAACTGACTCGATGGCTAATTTTATCCGATTTGTCACGACCGTAGCGTAATATGTCAAGTTAGTTTAGCATCTTGGTTCTATCCATCCGACGATGTTCATATAGTTCTGTAATTTCATCCTAGCTCTGTTGTTTTACAATAATAATGATCTCGAGCGCATTATCCTCCTAAGCAAATAAACAACTTCATGAAAAGTGACATTTATTTGGCTTCAAAATAAAACAAGCAAATGATGTAAAAAGACAAAGAGATTCGCGAATGCCTGATCGATTCTCTCTAATTTAATTCACCTTTTCAGAACATCCTTTTCCGTTTGATTTATCCTACAGAATTTCATCTTCTTCATGTTGATTTCTTGGTTAGAGTTGAAGAAAGTGTAGTGCAGTTGCAGCATGTCATGAGCACGAGAAAGCGTAAATTTTGGAAACATGTCTTCCATTAGCACCAACCAGGACAAGGTCCGGCTGCAGCCGATCCCCAATGACGTTGACACGGGCGCCGCTCCCAGCTCATGTCGCCGCGCACCACCCAAAACACCCTCGGCAGTCGTCCGACGAGATTCCATACAACCGCGACGAGCACCTGTGCGCGTCTACACTGTCTACGACGAGTCGAAGTAACCACCATTCCCCCCTCGCAACCCTAGCCACAACCTCCCCTCCTTTGCATCACCACTGCTAATCCAATCGATTTGAATCGTAGGTACCTTATCGTCCGGAACATGCCGGCCCTCGGATGCGCCGATGAGCTTGGCACCCTATCCTCGACATGCGGCCCACTCATCAGCCCTAAATCCACGTATTCTTCTCCTTGCTACATATATGTAGTCCTCTACGGTCTCAAAGACAGTCCCATCATCAATTGTAGGGTTTTCTCTGTACAAGTGTATCACTAGCATGTCCTTGTCTTCATCATCATATCTGCATCCTATTTTCGCATCTCCATCATCCTCTTCCTCATCGGTCCCATAGTCAAGCTCAAAGTTCGAAAAAAACAAAATATTCCCTGGATCAACACCTACATCTGGATATGCTTTCTCATTATCATCTCCGAAAACAAAATCATCCTAACCCCCCCCCCAATTTCTATGTATTCCTACTCGCTTAACAAAGCATCATGCTCAATGATAATCTGGGTAGTTGCACTGGTTATCGCGTGGAGAGGCTGCTTTGTTATGGTATATTGAGTTGTTTGCGTTGTAGATGATGTGAAATCATTTAAGATCATATTTTCCCCCTATCTCTTTATTAACAATATGGAAAAACATCGGCAAATTCCTTGTACCCAGATGTTTACCCCACATCATGGACATGGCCTTGTTAGTTCTAACGTCACAGAAATTCTGAGAATTTGCGTTGTACTACCTAAGTATGAATTCCTTGTTCTGGCTAATCGGGAACTTGCCAAATTCCATGTATAATTCAAATAGTTAGGTTTTCCACATTTACTTTCATTCATAATCAAAACCAGCGTTAACTGCAATTCTACCGTCGAGCAAGGTTTCAGTCTGATACCCATACCAAATCTTCAGCAGAAATTTGGATGCGCCACATGTCTTAAGTTGATGAACACATGCCCTCACAATTACCATGGGAATCTAATTTCTAATTGGGAAAGGCAAAGACGGAATTATAGTTCTTAACCTTTAGGGAGGATGAAAGGCACATTGATAACTGCAAGTGCACAGTTCGTTAGTAACTAATTTCAAAATAAGAGTATCGAACCATAGAGACCTACTGGTAGAAGTATTGATGCCCCTCGTTACTAACAACCCAAGAGTGCTAAGTGTTTCCTTTGATTTCTAGTGAGAGTGTCGAGAGTAATGGTATAGATCATCTTTATTTCAACAGATAATGTTTACTAGGGTTTCTCCATATCCTTGAGAACAAGGAAACTACTCACACATGGATTCAATCAACATCATCATGGTAATATGAATGGAATATAAATGGATGGATGGATACTTGTGCAAATCCACAATAGAGTTTAGGAATTACAACAAGACGAATGTAATATGAAACATAGGGAATGGTGATGACGATGGTGATACATAGGTTGATGATGCCTAGGTCTTCAAGGATCATCGTAGTGGTGATGCGCGTGGACGGGACGAGCTGGGTGGGATCGATCCCTTCCTGAGCGAGGAAGAGGCCAACGAGCGCGTGGACAGGATGAGTTGGGTGGGATCGATCCCGCACTGCGCGTGGGGCGAGGTGGCTGGTGAACGCGGGCCACGAAGCTGGGCTACGATCCTGATCCTGAGCTGGGCAATGGATTCAAATTTCAAAATCTAAATCGATCCGTTTCCAACAGATTATGGGGGTAATTTTGTCCAAATCGCTAAATTTGTGGGCTATCAGAAAAACGTTTAACGTCTTATATTTCTAAACGGGGGGAGTAGTAGGGATAGATATAGAGATAAACCTAACTAGTGTTAAAAGGCATGTTGTGCAATCGAAATATATGTATATTGGTTGTTACCCTTTTGCTATAGGGCTTCTCAGAATATCAATAAAACTACATATATTTTGTAAATTGGTTGTTACCCTTGTGCAATTGGGCTTCTCAGAATATCAATAAAACTACATATATTTTTCTTTTGCACTATGAACGTTGCAATTAATATCTATAGTTTGCTTGACAATTCTTTGGTTGCACAAAAATCACAATTTGTCTATAATATTTAACCCATACTTTGCATTTCCTTGCACTGCATTTCACCTCTTCAACTACTGAAATCTCATGTGCCAAGTAATCTCATTATCTTCAGGAGATCGGGTACCGTGTGGTACTTTTGGTGTATACTTCACTTAATACTTTCTTTCTTGTAGGAATGGGAAAAGCAATAAGTTCTGGGGTAAACTCTTGCATACATGTAAATATGCTGAATCAGTAGAAGGGGCGAGTTCCTGTGAGTAACAGATGGACTTTTTGCGAATGACATTTTGTAACGATTTTGCTCCTCGAGTGGGGCTGGCAGATGTATTTATATATTTTTGTAACCAGTGTGTGAATTATTTGCACACACAAGAAGACCATACCTTGCATGGCCAGTATCACAAGATTAGATCAACATCTCTCATGATCTATATATAGAGAGGGCGTGTTTTTGTGAATCTTTTGCATCATATGTCATACTTGGGTAAAGAGATGCACGATATAACTAATTACTGATGGGTTTGCACTCTAGTAGGCAAGACAATATTAGACTATTCATGAAGCAGTACAGAGTCACTTTCACAAAGATACGTGTACTAGAGTACTTCACCAAGCAATGGCATCAAATCGATGCATAAAACGATAGTACAAACCCACCAAACCAACCTCACATTGTGCGGACAGGCATCCATATATACAGCGCCATCTTCATCTGAGTTACGTCAAGCTTAACGATATACCACTACCAAATTAATAAGGTGTGCATGAGACAGAAAAATAGGTAAATAGCCTGGAGAGATGAGATGAGAAAAGGAGGATATGAAATTACAAAGTACTAGGGAATAGGAGACATAGTGAAAGAGAGAGCTGGTGCTCACTGTAGAACACGGACAGCCGACGGCATTGTGAGTTGCTTGACAACCGATGGTCGCAGCGGTGTTGACTGGGGAACACAACAAATTCGTATGGTAGTGAGTGGCATGAGAGGTACACGTAGTATCTACATGACCCCAAGTATAAGATTAGATCAACATCTCTCACGATCAACATATAAGCATAGTGTGTCTATTTTTATTTTTTTTGCATTCTCTGTCATACTTTGGTAAAAGAGTACATGATATCGGTAGACAAGACAATATTAGACCATCCGTGAAGCAGCGAAAGTCACTTTCGCAAAGCTACACACTAGATTACTCTACAAAGCAATGGCATCAAATCCATAGAAAAAAGAAAAGTACCAACCCACCAACCAACCTCACATGGTGCGGATGAACATCCATATACACCGTGTCATCCTCATGAGAGTAGTGTTAAGATAGACGATCTACCACTACCAAATTAGGTGTGGATGAGAGATAACGTGAGAAACAAATAGGTAATAGCCTGGAGAGATCAGACGAGAACAGGAGTATTTGAAACTACAAATAGGTAATAGCCTGCTTCATATTTACAGTCTTTCTATTTGCTATAAAGTTTTGTAGATACATTTTAGATATACTGAATTTTGTAGACACGGATTTTAGGTTATTTCTTCACACGTTTTTCACTTTGGAAGGGACATCCTCCTTTTGAACTGCAGCTTCCATTGCCATGGATTAAACCCCATTAGGCACCTCATTGTCACCGCTCCTACCCTTTTGGCGATGCCATTTTTTGTTGATTCCCTTTCCCCTCCCCTTATATGATTAGTCTTCGTTGTACACCTAGCATGGTCCTTTTGTATGTATGTCTGATTTGTATGATGAACTTTTAGCTTGCAGAATTTCTTAATTGTGATTGCTCTGGATAGATCCATATATTATGTGGCGAAACATCAACCTCATATATTATGTGGTGGAAATTCAACCTCGAAGTGTTTGCAATAAACATTTTCATGATAAAAGTGTATATCCTTTTTGAGCTTGGCTTAATTTTCCCTGTAATTATAACTTAACTCAGTGATGTTAAGCATGATGCAGAGTTGCGAACCATGGATTTCTTCTCTGTTGGAAACAATTTTCAGGGCATTCCTTCTTCTTCTTTTTTGCGGAAAAGGGCATTCCTTCTATTTTTCTTGGGTTCTATTCAGATGAATCGGTGTTATAAAGTGCTACATCCATTCAATGCACTTGTTCTCATGCATTTGAACTTAATATTGTTTGTTATATATCTGTTACAGTGGCAGCAAGCCGGACTTCCTGCAACAAACTCAGTGACAGCTTTGCCCATAGTTCTGGCAGCAAGGCTGTGTGTTAGTTAGTTGTAAGACTAGAGGTAGAATATGAACTCACGCACACACTAGATACAATGAACACACAGAGAGGTTTTTTCCATCACACACACTTGTGCTCTTTTCTGTTGTTCTCACAGTCTCAAAACAAACTGGTTACAATGCCTATAAGTAATGCATGTACATACACTCGGTCAAGTCCACGACTACTTGATCTCCACTAGCCAGAAGATAGGAACCACGATGGCCACACCACTCGGCCACCCTCCTCGCAGCTAGAGACAACGGGTGATTACCAGATCCACTCCTAATCCTATCCTTCAGCTGGCTCTATCCATGCATGCACCTGTATATCTCTCCTCCTACTAGCTAAGGCATTGCTAACTAACTGACACATGAGACCTGGTACCGTACATGCACAGCACCAAGGACATCAAATGACACGACTACAAACTTGCCTTGTGTACACCTGATCATATCTCTACGATGTGCACATTGCCGCAGCTTGACATGCTAAATAACAGAAAATAATCATGAGGAAACTCTAAAACAACAAGGTTACTCCAACACTCAGTAATGGTTGATTGCTCGAAGGGTCGGGATATTGTAACTTTTGGAGAAGACAGGCTCTGAAAAACACTGGATTTTTCTCCTTACATGGTTCATTCGTAATAAGCGATTATGCCATAGTTAAGGAAGGTTAAATTGTAGTATTAGTTATGTCTCCATCTATTGAATATGTTGCATAGGTTCAACGTGAAGCAATCAAGGTTAGTATATCATAAAAAATGACATCCAATGTATGTTGATTATTTCTTTCTACCCACATTTGTTATGTGGACTTACACTCGTCTTAGTCTAGGTCTCCAGCCTATGTCGAACTCCTGGATCACTTGTGTAGTTTGTGTGTCCATATTTCCTGGTTCTAATATATTCGGGAAAAAGAATGGGAATTGATGTTTTATGCGAACTGTGGATAGTTGTTCTAATAAGATATTCTTTAATCATGTTTTGTACTTTTGATTTTAAGTATCTCCATGGCGCTCCAAAAGGACCTCACGTAAGATATTTGGAGTGTGGTGATCACAGTATTGTTGCAACTAATTTCAGATTAAATATGAATGTGGAAAGTAAACATAAAGAAGAGAGAAAAATATACTCAAATTCACCAACGTATTGAATAAGTCAATCACACGGATAATAAAAATGTATTTTTGTGAGTTATGTATTCATTGTTTTATTATGTTGGCTTTTCACCCGTCGCGTTATGTGGAAAATAGATGCAATGAGATGACTTGAAAGAGAACATGTGACTATGTGAGTATGTGACCAGCTGCATGGTACAGTTGTTCGCAAGCATGCTAATCCGGGCGATGATGACAGTTTTGCTATTAAACCGATCTGGAATGTGGCTGATGCTTAGTAAGAGGATGTCTTGTTTAAATTACACTCGAAAGACATTATATTTGTAGCAGGTTAATTGATTTCATCCCAACATATATGTTGGCAGCGATATTCAATCATCCATATGAATTCCCCTCGGTCTATATTTGCACTCCATATAACATCTTATATTTATATTTGCACACCATATAATATCTTATATTTCGTGTTCATGTGTACAAATTTTATTTATATTCCTACCATTTCATTGGAGAATTGGAAGGACGTGGCGCAGCGCGTCTACGTGATCTAGTTGCCATTACAACATGAATAACGCCCGGTGTCTCCTTCATCGTTTTTTCCCTTTTCTCCAAAACATGGCAGCCGCATCGAGGTGTCCTTGCTGTCATAGCTAAACCTAGAAGCCTCTACTGCAACTGCATATGAAGCAAGCATGGATGCATGCAGCACCAAAAAAGAAGGAGAATACATGCATGATGCAGTACCAAAAAATAAGAAGAATACATGCATAATTTGCCTCTGATTTCTAGAGTCCATTCCCGATTTTGAGGACCTACACAAATCGATCCTGGTCAACAATTTTCTTACACCGCCGACGACCGCTAGCCCTTGCGCATCCACATCTGAGGGCCTGCAGGTATCAACCTCGGTTGGCATGTCATCTCTTCATACTAATTGAGTTCGATTCATGCGTGCCCTGCAGCTACATGGGAGAACCAAGAAGATATACCATATAGATGCAGATATTTGGACTCTAGCAGGGAGAGTTTTTTTTAAACATGGACTCTCATCTAGTACATAATAAATATAAAATATTCTAGTACACTATATGTAACATATTAAACATAAACCATAAAGCATAAGACGAACGTCAACTACTAGTCATCTTAGTGTGTCCCAGTCAATTCCATCGAAGTCCTTATCTGAGTCGCCCTGGAAAGATGAGCCAAGGCTGCTAGATAGCTCATGCTGCGCACCAGAGGGTTCGTCCTCCTGACCGTGCTTCTAGATCGCCTCGGATTCACTGGAGAGGATACGGGGAGCGTGACGCCCCTGCAGAGCACGCCCCTGGAACCTCACGTCACCAGACATGCTGGCGCGCTGCCTAGACAGCGCTACACGACGATTGTGCTGAGGGGGACAAAGCTGATAGCTGAGCGTAGCATTGTCTGCTGACCTCTAAAGGTCTGGCGGCTGGCACTGTAGCGTAGCTAGCGGCTATTGTACCGCTGGCTGGGTCCAGGCCCGCCAGCTGGGCCTCCAGCCGTCCCACTTTTGTAAACCCTTGGACCGCTAGGGAAAGCCTAAAACCCACATTGTAATCTACACCTCCTAGCCAGTATATAAGGGAGGATAGAGCTAGAGTTACAGACAGATTTGATCCCTTTAGTTCATTCTCCACTTCTAGTTCTACCTAGCTAAGGAGGAGAAACAGCTCAAGGAGCACCTGTATTGGGCATACGCCCGTGATATTGAGATCTTTGAAGGAGAAGGGGTGTTACCTCGCCAAGAGGGTCCTGAATCTAGGTACTTCGCTATGTTTGTAGTGTTCGTGCTCAACCCGTTGTGTTAGCCACCGGTAGCATCCTGATTGTCCCCTCTCAAGCCATCCCCGATGGCACTACCATGTTCCACACCATGACACCTGCTCAACACGGCGACGCTGCGCCGGTGGGCACTGCCACACGCAGGAGAGGCGAGCGGTCTTTTTACCGTGAGCCGTGTCGATCTCCAATTGAGTTGTTGTGTTCCTAGAGGGAGGGGTGCACAACTTTATAGCGCTCGATGACATGACCAAGGAAGATGTGGCGTCGCCAATGTGTGACCCGTGAGAGAGGAGAAGGCGAGCATCTAGCCTATAGTTAGACGCGTAGAACGGAAGCCCTAGAGGAAACTTGGCGGGAATCGCACACACAAACCAAATGTTTCCCTCCCGCCTGAGAAGGTGCGATGAAACTGAAATTCTACTGACATTGGAACGTAGAAAAATTCCGCACTGGTTTATCGCTAAGTAGTGTGTGATGTGTGATTACAAAGCTGACAATTTTTGTGCCGAAAACCATGCGTAAAAATCTATTGATGTTTTATCAAACTGGTGTGCGATGTGTATGTGATTGGGCGCGCCTGCGCCGCGAGCTTTAGTTGGATATTTTGGCCTGTACAGAATCGTTCCAACCGCACATCGAACACCAATTTCCGTGTGCGATGCGGGGCCTTAATAGTGGATTTATTCGGGGAATCAAATCCCGACCGGAAATCCACGAAATCAGTTTAAATCATTGGGATTTTATTCCCCACCTCCCTACTAGTGGATTTATTTCCCTGGGAAAAGCCTAGGTTTCCCTCCTACCAAACAAGCCCTTAGTTGGATATTTTGGCCCGTACGGAATCCTTCCAACCGCACATCGAACACCCATTTCCGTGTGCGATGCGCGGCCTTAATAGACACATCTTTACTAGTGAATGAGCGTGTTGTATTTGTGATTTTTTTTGGGGATGCATGATATCTCAACGAATGACATGGATTTGTAGTTCAACCATGGTACTCCCTTCTTACCAAAAAGGATGTCTCAAATTTGTTTAAATTTAGATGTATTTTATATACTAAATAGTGTCTAGATACATTCAAGTTTAGACAAACTTGAGACACCTTTTTGGGACGAAGGGAACACTAAAGACAATATCAAACTATTCATGAAGTTGCAAAGCCACATTCACAAATGTACACGTACCAGAGTACTTTACAAAGCCGTGGCATCAATTGATGCAAAATAAAAAAAATACAAACCACCAACCAATCTCGCACAATGCATGTTTACGGAATATAGTCATCCATATATACCGTGCCATCATACGAGCAGTGTCAAAATCGACGGTCTAGCACAATCAAATATGTTGTGGATGAGAAAGACAAATGAGGTAGTAGAACAGAGAGAGACTAGCTAAGAGAAGGACGTGAATTTTGTTAGTATCAGGGAACACGAGACATCAGGAAAGAGGGCAACGGTTCTCAGTTTTTTTTTTGAGTAAACAGCGCTTTATTGATCAAAAGACATCATACATAAGGTTCCTCGGATGCACTCCGGAACAAAGTGAAAAACCTCGCTAGAGAAAACACTACTACAAGATTTAGCTAGAGTGTGCGCTGCTACATTCAGAGAAACGGTTCACATGAATAAAGGAGACCGAGCTCAAAGAACTGGCCAAAAGCTTGATATTGCCCACCAGAATGCCCACTGAAGACCTATCCATCACACTGGAGTTTAAGCGTTGGACAAGCGAGAGACAATCAGAGGCGAAAATTGCCTTGGAGAACCCCTCGTTCATGGCCAGTTGAACTGCTCGACGAAGGGCCAATGCTTCTGCGTCTTCTGGCGGTAGGAAACCCTGGAGTTGCTGACGGCAAGCCACCAAGCATGCTCCATTGTGATCACGAATGACAATCCCGCCCCATACTTCTTGTTGCCTCAAAGAGAGCCGCATCACTGTTAACAAGAACCTCTCCCGGTGGCGGTGGAGACCATTTAAGAACAGGTGATTTGGCCTCACACCTAGAAGCCGAAGATTGCTTGAACAGGTTACCTCTGATTAGATCACGTATGCTAAGATTTTTGCACACGTGCGGATGGGGTTTGGCACAGCGGAAAAATTCCTCACCTCATTCCGCGCTTCCCAAATGTGCCAGAAATAGACCGCCAAAGTTGTCGTCTGAAGCTCAGTGGACCGTTCCAAGAAGTCGAATAGCCATTGTCTGGGGGTAGCAAAGGACTTGCGCTCTAGCTTCAGATATATGCGTTGTTTGATTTCTCTCCAAACCGTTCGCGCAAACTGACAAGACAACAACGCATGAGCAATATCCTCGTTTCTCCCACAGAAAACACATGGCCCCGTCTCTGGAATTTGTCGTTTATTAAGCTGTTCGCCAGTAGGTAGACAGTCGTGAGCGAAGCGCCAGAGATGAATCTTCATCTTACCCGGTGCCTTAATCTTCCACAAAGCCTTCCAATGCTTTTCAATGGCCATCCAATTCGAGCTCAGACCACCCCTCCTGCTACGGTTCTGAATGAATTTGGTAGACTGTGCTAGGTTATACCCTGACCGCACAGTATACGTACCATGGCGAGTGAAAGGCCAGCATGCAAAATCCACGCTTGCATGACTAGAGATAGGAATCTGCAGGATCTGGGCTGAGATGGCTGGCTCAAAGAAAGCATTAGCAGTCTCATGGTTCCAGGAACCATCCTCCTCGTCCATAAGAAAGTTAACAGTTACCGTGGCTGGGATTGGTGACTTGGAGCTGATCCGCTCTGGGCTGAATTGAGGCACCCAATTGTCTCCCATTATCTTGATTGATCGTCCATTCCCAATACCCCAGCGCACACCCTGACCGAGAAGGTCTCGACCATGCAGCAAGCTACGCCAGGTGTACGATGCCAACCTTGGTCTGACCGCATACCAAAAATCTGTGTCTGGGAAATATCTTCCCTTTAGCACACGCGCGCACAGGGATTCCGGGACCATGAGAAGTCGCCAAGCAGTTTTAGCTAGCAACGCATGGTTAAAGAGGGCAAGGTCGCGGAACCCCATTCCTCCTATAGCCCTTGGTGTCGACAACCACTCCCACGCCCTCCAATGGATTTTCTTCTTGCCGTCCTCAATGCCCCACCACATATTGGCTATGACTGACCGCATCTTATCACATGTGATGAGGGGTAGATCAAAGCAACTCATGAAAAAGGTTGGAATAGCCTGCGCCACTGCCTTGAGAAGCGCCTCATTGCCTGCCCTGGATAGGGGTCTACCCGAGAGACTATTAATATACTTCCAAACTTTGTCATAAAGAAAGTTAAAAGTGGCAGCCGGGAAACGTCCAATAGAGGTAGGCATCCCCAAATAGAAATCACTGAGCACTTCACTTTGAACCTCCAATAGTGTCTTCACATTCGTTTTCACCAAATCTGGACAATGGTGACCAAAGAAAACCGAAGACTTCTCGAGATTAATTTTCTGCCCCGAGGCATCACAATAAACCTTGAGAGTTTGTTTGAGGGCATCCACACTTTTGTTGTCGCTCCAAGCAAAGAAAATACTGTCATCTGCAAACAGCAAATGTGATATAGGGGGGGCGAGTCTACCATTACGAATTCCATAGAGCTCACCTCGGTTCTCCCTTTGTTGCAGTAAACATGACAGACCTTCCGTACATAAGAGAAACAAATAAGGACTGATAGGATCACCCTGCCGAATGCCTCTAGATGGAACCACCGGTTCAGTCAGCTCACCATTTACACGGACTGCATAACGAACACATGTCACACACCGCATAACTGTCTGGATCCAACCGGCATCAAAACCAAGCTTGCAGAGGCACCCATGGAGATAACTCCATTCCACCATGTCATACGCTTTCATCATATCAATCTTCAGCGCAAAGAAGGGTTTTTTAGATTTCTGGTTGCGAATAGTATGCAAGCACTCAAAGGCAATAAGTACATTATCAGTGATCAACCGACCAGAAACAAAGGCACTCTGCTCCTCGGAAATAACATCAGGAAGGACCACTTTTAGCCTATTAGCCAGGACCTTAGAGGCAATCTTATAGAGGACGTTGCACAAGCTGATGGGACGAAAATTCTTTAGGTGCTTCGGCTTGGCAACTTTAGGAATCAGGACTATGATGGAATCACACAGCCCCTCCGGAATCTCCCCTCCACATAAGAACCCTCTCACCGCATTACAAATCTCCCCTTTAAAAAACTCCCAATGAGTCTGGTAGAACAAAGCCGGAAAACCATCCGGGCCAGGAGCTTTTGTTGGGCCCATTTGGAACAGTGCAGTCTCAATCTCCATATCCGTATAAGGTTTACATAAAGAAACATTCATATCAGTTGTAACCTTGACAGGAATGGCACCAAGAGCCGCCTCAACCGATTCACAAGGCTCAGAAGAAAAGAGTTGTTCGTAGAACTGATGAACCATTCCTTTAATACCCCCTTGTGAATCACACGTTGAGCCATCCTCGCGTAGAAGAACATCGATCTTGTTTATACGTTTACGAGCGGAGGCTTTTGCATGGAAAAAGGCAGTGTTGCGGTCTCCCTCCCGGAGCCACTCCACCCTCGAACGCTGTCTCGCCATAACCTCTTCACAATCAAAGATCTCGCATAGACGGCGCTCAGCATCACGTTCCTCCTTGACAACCGCATCCGACAAGGGCTGACTACGCAGATACGAGAGTTGTCCCTCGAGACGTCGAATCTGCTTGCGAATGGAACCGAAAGTAGCTCGGCTCCAGTCCTTTAGCGTGGGAACCATTCTGTTGAGGGTCGCCCAGGTAGACTTCAGCGAAGGACCAGCCTCACTGCTCGCTGCCTAGGCCGCTTCCAACATCTCCTTGTAGTCCGGTGCGCGTCTCCACATGGCCTCGTACTTAAAGTTGTACGAGACAGGTTGGTTCAGGTTACTTCGATGGCCCTTCTTCATGGTGATCAAGATTGCATAGTGATCGGAAGACGTAGTGATTAGAGTTTCAACCATGCAATTCTCAAACGACTGTGAAAAGGAACCATTCGCCACGGCTCTATCAAGCCGCACCTTGATATGAGTATCCACATCCTGCCTATTGGACCATGTGTATTTAGGTCCAACATATCCCAAGTCCATTAGGCAACAGTCTTGCAAGCAGTCTTGGAATGCCATTAGGCAACAGTCTTGCAAGCAACGGTTCTCAGTTGAGAATACATCCACCCAACATAGTCACGAGTAGCCCGACAACAGAGTGGAGCACAAATGTTGTTTTGTCACGATTACTCATGGATTATGGGATTATGCTGTTTTTGGCCCCTTCCTTTTCATCATTTCTTTGCTGACCAAATCTGCAAGTAGGTAGCTTCACTTATAGTTAGGTTTTATTTATGTAAGTCTAAAGTACCCATGGCTTTGAACCGTTGGATCAATTTATACTAGTACCTATCAAAGGAGTAGTAAGAGGTACACTAAAAGAGATCGCATGAAATTAGTCATGCTCATGTGCTATTATTATATATATGTAAGCCTGGGGTTAACGATCTTGTTGAAATGACCCGGTATTAGATTGTTTGGATGAAATTTTGCATCCTCCACTTCCCTACCTTTTGCCAGTACATTGAACAACACAAATAATTCACATGGGCGTGCCGCCATGTACTGGCTCTAGCTAATTTCATCTGTTTGTCACAACCATAGCTTAATCTGCCAAATTAGTGTAACATCTTCATTTGGCTATCCATCTGATAATGATGGTCGTATAATTATAAAATAATTCGTACCTTTTTTTTTAAAGAAGCATATATTAAAATCACGAAAGATACCAATTACATCCGATTTCTGCAACAACGCAATCTCCTAAAGATATTACGGATGCACACAACCCTGTTGCAAAACAACAAGAGGAACAGAAAAACAAAACTAAAAGATCCCACTACGGTGTTCAAGACGTTGTAGCTGCAACACCAAACACCACCAAGACAGCACTCAGAGTCTGCGATCATAAAACAATACCTTCAACAAGGACATTGTCAGACACAACAAATTAAGACCAGACCTAGGATTTTCACCTTGGAGCAAGTCCGCCTCTCTCAAAACAATGCCTTCAAGACCATTGCCAGGCACAACTAGTTAAGGCCAGACCTTGGATTTTCACCCTGAATGATAAGACCCTATACTCTTACTGTGTTGCCGCCCCCGCTTTTCGCTGTCGCTGCTACGAGTTAAGAAACAACAAGCAAGGTCCTCATCACCACCAAGACATAGCCCACCATCACTAGCCTCATATCTCAGCTGATGGGCATTCTCCGTCACTGTGTCCTCCATGGAAATCGAAGACTGACACGTCCCATGTTGGCAACAGTCAACACAACTTCGTGTCGCTCCTTTGAAACGGGAACACGCGACCGAATCCCACTCAATCCAGTAATCTGCAAGCAACTTGTGCGCAAATAGGAGATTGCCGGAGGAGCCTTCCGGAACTCGTCACCGGCCAGAAAATGAGAGCTGACACCCAGTAGACCATCTTCCAGGCGCGAGAAGCCCCGAAGGATTGCCCCCTTTATTGGGCAGATCGGCAGACCCCCACGCCGTCGCCCACCGGCCGACCCCCTCCGTCGGAAGAGGAGGCAAGCCTGCGATCGAACCACGTGCATGCGTCATCCCGCTGGAAGCCAGCGAGGTCGACCGCGAGCATCGCGCTGCCTCCCCACGCACCTCCGGGTGGCCAAAGGCCGCACCAATGGCACATCTAGGCGGGAGCCTAGGCCTACAGCTGCCACCTCCACCTCAAGTGTGGATGCCCAAGGGAAGTCTCTAATCGCCATGATCGGGGTGCCGCCCCATGGCCGTGAGCAGAAGAACTCCACCCCGCGCGGACGCCACACCCGAGGGAACACCATCGTCGTGGCATTATCGGGGTCGCCGCCCCAGATCCCGCATGCAGAAGATCGCCAACACCATCCCCAACCGCCATTGAAGATCTTCCGCCACGCCGCCGCCCCCCAACACCTTCGGCACTGGGGCCCGCCGCCACCGTGCCCCTCGCCAGCGGCAGGGGAGGCCACCGTCCTTATGTTTTTCGGTGGCTAGGGTTTTGCCCCGGTGCCGCCTCGGGGGACGGAACGAGAGCGGTGGACTTCTACGTTGTTGTTTTGAGTAAGAAAAATATAGAGCACATTATCCTACTATATAAGAGAAGAAATTACTTGCTCCCCGTTCCAAAATAAGTGTGGGAGATGTAGTACAAACTGTGTACTAAAATAATACTAAATCATTGATATTTATTATGGATCAGTGGGAGAGTACTAAATTTGACCTTTATGTGGCTTTGTAAAATAAAAGCAGGCAATAACCAAAAAAAAGGACCTAGAGATGTGATCGATTCTCTAAGCGCAGTGTAGTTGCAGCATGTATTGAGCACGAGAAAGCGTAAATACGGGAAACACGTCTTCCATTAGCGCCTACCGGGACAAGGTCCGGCTGCACCCAGAGTGACTCCCTCTTGCCGATCCCCACCGGCGCCGTCGCGGGCGCCGCTCCCAGCTCCGGTCACCGCGCGCCACCCAAATCCCCTCGGCGGTCGTCCGGCGAGATGCCGCGCTACCGCGACGAGCCGGCGGCAGTGCGCGTCTACACGGTCTGCGACGAGTCCAAGTAACCACCATTCCCCCCGCAACCCTAGTCCAGCCTCTCCTCCTCCGCATCACCGCCGCTAATCCAATCGATTCGGATCGCAGGTACCTCATCGTCCGGAACGTGCCGGCCCTCGGGTGCGGCGACGAGCTCGGCACCCTGTTCTCGACGTACGGCCCACTGGAAGAGTGAGCCAGCAGCGACCCTGAGTCCACGCCCTCTTCTCCTTCCTGCTAATGTTTCAAGCTCACCATCTTCGTTTTGGGTTCAGGTGCAAGCCCATGGACGCAGAGGACTGCGAGGAGTACACCGACGTCTTCTTCATCAAGTTCTCGCAGGTCAGCAACGCGAGGTGACTAATACTTGTCGCACATCTATCTTGTTGAAGTGTGGGATTTTGGCCCCTCTGTGGCGATAAATTGGTGGTGATGGTTTGCGGTGGCAGTCTTGTGCTTTTCAGACATGGTTTAGATGGTTAGCTGTGGTGGATATCTTTCTTGTGTTTTCTGCTACTAGTTATCTGATTCGGCGGGTACATTTCTGAATGTGTGATTGAAGGATGTGTAGCACGTGATCTGCTGGACAATCAGTGTTTCATGCTTATGTGATTGAGTGAAAAGAATGGGCCTTATTATTCAGCACAAGGCTTTCCAGAAGCATAATTCAGTAATATAGGACCTATTTCGATCTCAGTACTTGTGCTTTACTGGGAACTACCAAGCTGTAATTAAGTCTAATTAAATAAAGGATAGGATCTTCTTTGAAGGCATGGGTCAGTTCAGGTCTTGTAGTCCAGTCTCTGGCACCTGGGCAGCAAATGTGGAGCCAATAGTTGCCTCAACTACTTGTTTGGTGCCTTCTCTTTCCGTACCCCAAAAAAAAATCCGATTTACTATCTTTTACTTAAGTGTGGTATTGGCTCATCATGTTGCAGGTTTGCAAAGAGGAAGTTGGATGAGTCTGTATTTCTTGGAAACCGGCTGCAGGTGTCATATGCACCTCAGTTTGAGAGCCTTGAGGATACCAAGGAGAAACTGGAAGTCAGGAGAAAGGAAGTCCTCGGCCGGATAAGATGTACGGTTATAATTGTTTTGAAAATATGTCTTCATCTTAGAGTATATTTTTGCGATGACAGAATGTAACCAAGAAATATAACTAGGATTATCAGCATTGCTAGTATATTTATTTTCCTCTGTACTTGACTAATTGGATTTAGGCATTTCCTTTGCATTTTCCAGCACCTGCTGGAAGCAGACCTGAAGGGCCATCTCAGTATTCACTGGGTCAGGGATCTTCTAGCGGGAACTCACACCATCAAATGAGCTCCAATAAGAGGTTAGTAAATACAATCTTTATTCGTTTTGTGCTGTACAACTGATAATTAAAAGTTGGTCATAATTTCTCGTTGTAGTAAATTGTATTGCGACTTCAAAGCTGATATTGCTATCATGATTGATTCCAGACATTTATTACGATAGTCGTGTTATGGTTCATGTAGTTACATTGAGATGACCAGGCGGAATTTAAGAACTATAAGATGCAAACTACTTAAGAGGTTTTATTAAGATTTATATAGGCATTTACTTCCCATGTCAAGTTTTGTGATGGGGCTTTGTAAGTCGTTTGCTTGTTGGCAATTTTGCCAGGTCGACAATCTGATGGGATAGCTCGATGTTTGTCTTTGGACATGCCCTGAGCTTCTATGCATCACTTTGAATATTCTGACTTGGCAGTGCCAGTACATTCCAAGATTCCGTGTCTTTCTGTTAGGGAATTATATCATCATGATACAATCATGTAGTATTATTCTTTTGAAGGATTTTTGTATGCATAACTACACCACTTACCTTAAAAACTCAAACAATGCAACCTGATTTTTTTCTGAGAAAAAAGGTTAACACCATGGTGATTTCTCCTCAAAAGTTTCATCTTATTATCTTCAGGGAATACACAAAGACAATGCACCCTTCTCATATCGAAGATGCTCGTTTCAGTCATGTGTCCTCTAATAAGGTATGTAGCAGTAAGACAATGTCTTGGCTGAAAACTAAGTTGCTGTTCATTGAGGAAAATAGCGGCATTTAGTAAACAGACCAGATCGTGCTATAAGAAAACTTTCTCTGCATAAAATCTTGGATGAATCTTCGATCAGTTAAATGTATTAGTACCAAAAAGCCAACATTAGTGCACTGCAAAGTACCTGGGAAGGGAAAATCTGAAATTCGTTGTCGCTAGTAGATAAATCATTCTTCGGTGATGCCAAAAAATGCCTTTTTCCCTTTTCACTGCTCATATTTTTTCTTTCTGTTAATAGAATGCTTTTTGGTCACTTTTATGTACATATGCTTTTGAAATGTAGGAGTATTTTCCATCTGAGTCAATGAATGCAACCGTAAATCTAGTCAGGCAGAAGCTTGATAAGGTAAGAGTATACATGCTATCTACCGTTTTCCGTGGAACAGCCACATATATATAAGCTAAAATTTCCGTTTTCAAAATACCAGATACAGTCCGGGAGTGATACTTCCAGTGCTGCTGCTACATCCAAGAAACCAAGGGTCGATAACCGCAGACGCATTTGAATCATTAGATAGCTCAGCGGGCTTTTTGGTATTCGTTTTCTGCATCTACTTAACATCATTTACAGTAGTTTTCCAGAGAAATTATGTAATGCAATGAAATGTGATAATGCCAGACACACCAGCTGTTTATTTCTCTTTTGTCTATATGATCTGTCTCGCGTAGAGTTGTATTTTGCATTTCTCGAGTTTCTACGTGTTGTCCTGATTGACCTTTTCAATCTCTGCTGTCTGAAGTAGTACCATTTGTGTGGATCAAATTGCCGCCTTTTCCAGCCACCTACAGTTGACAAATGAGGAGTAACTATGATCCAAGCGTTTGCTTTTTATTTACGATAAACTATCTTTTTCGTTCACCGTCAACTCAGCATCGTGTGATGCAAAAGCCAAAAACTTGAGCATCTGTCAAGAATGTAGTATCTGTAATTAAGCCACAATCTCTCGAATGGGTGTAGCAGCTTTAATTTATGGATGTGGATGTCGGTAATCCTAGTAGCTAGGCATGTGCTAATACAAGCACCAGCATGTGTAAGTTGGTGAGTGGTTGGTGGTGTCTGTGGTTGTAATTAAAACGAAAGCTTTACGAGGAGCTTCACAAGACAAAATTGACCAGGCTGTTATGATGTTTCTCTCTCCAAAAGAGAGGGCATTATATTTGTTGCGAACAATTTTCTCTCTCGAATTTATTTTATCCTTCCCATCATTCCTACTAGTAGGATGGTTGGCTGAAGTTGGATGACATGTCTTGTATTTCCATATGACGGTTTTATGCCAAGGTAGAATACCCAATATCAAAAAATAATAATTTACAAAGTAGCCGTGGTGTGGCGGATTTCTTATGATTATTCAAGGTCGACGCTATCGGAATATGTACAATAAAATAATATGATCTTAGTTTTTTTCTAAAAGACGTTCCGTAAATATATACTCACTGTATAGATGAAGAGATGAGTAGTAGATAAAGAGATCATAGGATACAATCGGATAAAGCATAGAGGAATCCACATACACAGATTTTTTTTTTAAAACAAAGGTAAACCAAGATCCCGAAAATTACCGCAAAAGCCGCAACCATAATTTCCATCGTTACACCACCATGCCTCTCACCGGGATGGACACCATAAAGAAACCAGGCTAAGAGATGACCCCTTAACGTCTAACGAAGACGGCTTTCTCCACTATACCAAATACCATATTTTTTGTTGTTTTTACTTAAACCATAATCATGGCATAGTAGAAGAAAAGAAACCTAACTGTATCACCAACGGAGTTCAAAAAAACCATAATCATGGCATACATTCTCCTCACGAACAATTTCACGCTACGCAAACTTTTAGGGACGCAAGCCTACGGTCTCGCGTAAGCCTGCAAAAATTACGAGTGGTACAAACCGATAAGATGATGTAACTAAGCCGATTGCTTTTGACTACGAAGCGGGGCGGATCGGCGCCTTTGCACCCCTTACAAATTCGACACGAAATTGAACACATTTTTGCAACTTGTACTAAATCGCCATCCCTAGACGGTGTAAACTGTAATAAAGGGGGGAGAATCTTCTCACTGGAATTGTCAACACCGAAAAAAAATCGTCAAAGGAAATCGAAGCAAAAAAAAAGCCGGAAAAGGGGAAACATGCGAAGCGCGGAGCAGGAGGGGAGACAAAGGACAGAAGAAGAGAAAAGAGGAAATGGGAGGTGCGATGACGCGACGTCGGCTGTCGTGAGCCAGCCTGCGCAACCGCAACCGCCTCCCGCCGCCAAATCTCCGCCGATCCGCCGTCACCGGCGACCCTTCCCGCCATTCCGCCGCGCGCCAAACCCTAGATCCGCCCTCCCCGCGCCGAGATCTCCCCCGATCCCCGCCGAGGAGCAGGAGGGGAGGGGGAAGAGATGGCCTCCGCCGACGACCTCACCGACGCCGACTTCTTCGACAAGCTCGTGGACGACGACGATGACGGCTTCTCCCCTGCTCCCGCGCCCGTGCCGGTGCCTGTGCCTGCCAAGGCGGGGCAGGAGCAGGCGGCCTCTCCGGGGGTGGAGGAGCTGGTTCGGGGCGTCTCCAGCCTCGGCCTCGCGGACGGCGACGAGCCCGGGCCGTCGGCGTCGCTGGGGGAGGTCGCGGCGCCGCGCGCCGCAGCGGGGGTGGCTCCGGAGGGCGGGTCGCCGGGGTCGGCGAGGAGCGCCAGCGGCGTCCACACCAAGGTCAAGCAGGTGCAGTGGGCCTCCTTCGGGGCCGACGACGGCGGGTTCGATCCGTTCAGTGATCTCTCGGGAGGCGCAGACGAGGTGGATGGGTTTCTCGGCAGCGTGCCCGCGAACCAGAGTACCGTTGCCGCGGATCATGGCTTCTTCGGCGGGAACCAGAGCTTGGGGAGCTCTGCTGCTGAGAGTGTGGGGGTGTCAGATCATGGCTTCTTCGGCGGGAGCCACAGCTTGGCTGCTGAGGTGAAAGATCAGGACTTCTACGGCGGAAGCTCTGGTCAGAACACGGATGCGCAGCTCGCTAGTGGTGCAGTGGACTCCACTGATCCAAGGTATCTGGAGAGCATGTACCCTGGGTGGAAGTTCGACGACGCGACACAGCAGTGGTACCAGGTTGACAGTGCTCAGACGGCCGGGTATGCTGCTCAGGTAGACAGCAGTAGTGAGAATGTGCAGCAGTACAGTGTTTCGTACTTGCAGAACTCGGCGCAGGCGGCGCTGGAGACGATTGCAGAGGAGAGCACCGCCGCGGGGAGTGTATCGGCCTGGGGACAGGGGGGCGCTTCTGAGTACCCGGCGAACATGCTGTTCTACGCCGAGTACCCGGGGTGGTACTTCGATACCAACACACAGGAGTGGCTATCGCTTGAGGCGTACCAGCAAGCCATCACGCAGGTAAATGCAGTTAGTGTTGTCCAGGATGGTGCAAACAATGGCTTTGTTGCACCTTCTAGTGTGATAGATTATAATGCCAAACAAACAGAGGATCCAGCTGTCCACAGTCAGGTGGCCCAACATAATTCTTTCACAAATAGCTATAGTCCTCAGAACCAATGGCAGCCGGATGCATTTGCAAACAGTGTGCAGCCTGAAAGTGTCACGAATAGCCTGGCAGGTAGTTTCTATGGTTCTGATCAGCATGCACATGCTGAATCTTTCAGTTCCTCCACAAATCACCAGGTTGCTTTTAACACGGCTAAAACTTCTACGGGTCATTATGGCAGCGTTCAGAGTGACTACAGCACAATTGATCGTCAACAAGCCAGTTACAAGGGTTTTGAACCTTCTACGGTTTACCAGACCAGCCAAAAGGTGCCCCAGTCGTCCACAGGTAACCAGGGAAGTTTCAAGGCATTCGAACCTTCCACTGGACACCACCTGGGTGATAACAAGGGTTCTGCGTCTTCCACTGGTTACCAGGCTGGTTACAAGGGATTCACTCCATCCACGATTCATCAGGCTGGTTACAAGGGATCCGGTACTTCCACAGACCATTATACTAAGGGATTTGAACCTTCCTCAGGTCACCAGGCTGGCTACATGGCTTCCCAACCTTCTACAAGTCAACAGGCTGGTTATATGGGATCCCAACCTTCTACAGATCATCAGTCTAGTTACATTGGATTTGAAACTTCTACAAGCCAGGGTTACAATGATGCCAATGGTGTTGTCAATACACAAGGCTTTGTTCCAATGGGGAGCATGTACAACAGCCAGAACCAAGCTCATGCAAACACTCAAGCACACTTGTCTACCAGCTATCTCGGTACTGAGAACTCTATGAACTTCTCTCAGCAACAATTTAATGGGACAAATGTTTCACAAATGCAATTTGGTTACTCCCCACGTAAAGAGATGTCATCGGCTGGACGCCCACCTCATGCTCTGGTTGCTTTTGGCTTTGGAGGGAAGCTTATAGTTATGAAAGAAACAAGCTCAATGGCCACAAACTATAACAGTGCAAATCAGGTATGCTTATATCTTCCATGCAATGTATTTTCATAACCTAGAGAAATCATAAACGTTGTTTCAAAGTAACTAAAAGAATTATTTTTGGCAATTTAAGGAGAGTTCTAGTGGAACAGTGTCACTTCTCAATTTATCAGAGGTTGTTGTGGATAAAACTGATGCTTCAAGGATCACTGATGGCAGTGCACTTAGTTACTTCCGTGTTTTATGCCGTCAACCTGTTCCTGGTCCTCTTGTTGGTGGAAGTGCTGCATCAAAGGATGTAAACAAATGGCTCGACGAGATGATTGCATGGTATGAATCTTCTACCTCTGAATTCGAGAGAGGTGATCCTCGCAGGTTGCTTATTTCATTGCTGAAGATACTGTGTCAGCACTATGGAAAACTACGTGCACCTTTTGGGTCTGACCCATCACAAGAGGTACTTTCTTTCTTTCATGCTTTATTTTGTTGCAGTTATAGTTTTACTATTACTTCTATAACAGTTCCGTTCTTTTGTGTGCCTTTCCCCCTTTACTGGAATTGTTCGTTTGGAATTTTCATCAGAAGGAACATGACCCTAATGCATTTTATACTTAATCACCCATTGTGTTGCAAACTAATACTCTCGATAGGATTAACATTTCTGAATGTTTATGGTAGATGCATTACACTTACATTTTTTAGCTTTATTTGGTATTAATGCCTAGCCATATCGTAGGGTGTGATTCTACATTTTCCCTTCTGTTGTGCAATACCTCCTGGCTACTGGTTTCAACCTGTTTCACCTTTCACGGTCCTCATTTAGGCTGCTGTTTAAAATGGTTTCCTTCACGGATTTAGAACATTATTGAGTTGGCTTCTATGAAGTAGCATCTCAAATTATAGATTGATATTCCGTTCTAGAATCCGCTGAATCTCTACCTTATCTTACAGCAATATTAGGTGGAACCTTACAAAACTTCATTTTTCTTCTTTCGTTAAGTAACATAAATTAGACCAGTCAGTTTTTAGCACCTATTCTGTAAACTTTGTATCTCTGATTCTCGTTTGAATTCTTGGAAATAGGATACAGATGGTCCAGAGATGGCAGTAACTAAGCTTTTCTCGTCTTGCAAGAGAAGTAATGCTCATATGGGGGATTTTGGATCCAATGTTCGGTTCATGAAAAATATCCCCTCTGAAAGTCAGATGCAGGTAGTTTGTATACTCTGTGTCATGCCATGTTTAGCCAAGTGTACCCCAGTTGAGGCAAATACTTTCCTTGTAGGCTGTTGCACAAGAGGTCCAAAATCTTCTAGTATCTGGCAGAAGAAAAGAGGCTCTTCTGTGTGCTCAGGAAGGTCAATTGTGGGGCCCAGCAGTCATACTTGCTTTACAACTTGGTGATCAGGTATGTTTAAAATTAAGTAAAGTTCTTTCTTTTATTTGTAACAGTTCACTTATTCTAACTGTCAGGTTTCTAGTTCCCTAAATCAGTTTCTTAATCCTTCATTTGACTGGTTCTGCAGTTCTACGTGGATACAGTGAAGAAAATGGCTCACTGCCACTTTATATCTGGGTCCCCTTTGCGAACGTTGTGCCTTCTCATTGCTGGTCAACCGGCAGATGTTTTTAATGTAGAGAACTACAGCAACACCAACTATGATACGCTGGGTGCATCCCAACAGCCTGTGCAGGTAATTACTTAGTTAACGACTTTCTTCACTTGCGAGATGCATTATCATTTCAACAGTTGATGATTATTGTGTAGCTTGAAGCAATAGCAAAGATTCGCCCTTACCCTTTTCTGTATAGACCTTCTCTGTTTGCACCCTCCATTTCAGATATTTGCTTATTGTTTTAGGAAGATCTGGTTTTACAGTTTTTATCCATTGAGGAAATCAAGAGTGTAATTATTGTAATATTTGCTCTCTATTCCTACTTTAGTACTGTGGAAGAGACTAAGTAGTTGTATTAAGTCATTTCTGTTGGGGTATGCATGTTTGTCAATTATTTTTCTTAGAGCTGGTGCTTTGTTAGTTACTGCAGTGAAATGGAAGTGTGATATTTGTTGATTACTGCAGCTCACGAGTTCTGAAAGTTGCTTAGGAATTGTTATATTTTTACTAGCATTGCATCATTGCATGTATCAGTTTGTCCAGTTTCATATTTTCTGGCTCTTAATTTGTGACTGAGTTTAACTTTGTATTTGTGTGGGGCAGCCTAATCCTAATGCTATGTTGGATGACTGGGAAGAGAATTTGGCTATTATTACTGCAAATAGGACAAAGGCTGATGAACTAGTCATTACCCATCTTGGAGATTGCCTTTGGAAAGAGAAAAATGAGGTTCGTATTATACATATTTGCAGATATATTTGGTCCTAACTTTTTTGATCAAGTATCTTACGGAGCTACTTGATACAGGTTGCAGCTGCTCATTCATGCTACTTAGTCGCCGAACTAAATATTGACCCGTACTCTGAAAGT
The DNA here is from genome assembly GCA_910589775.1 of Avena eriantha. NCBI lineage: Eukaryota > Viridiplantae > Streptophyta > Magnoliopsida > Poales > Poaceae > Avena > Avena eriantha. Next base: position 471,531,666 of record OU342745.1, read on the forward strand.
GCTCGGTTATGTCTCATTGGTGCAGACCACTTGAAATGTCCTCGAACATTTGCCAGCCCTGAAGCCATTCAGGTCTGATACAACTTCCTCATTACCTGCAAAATTTTCAAGCTTATTGCAAGTTTACTTCAAAACTTTCTAAACAGTCATTATGTGGATACATAGGCAATCTTGCGTACTCCATTACTTGTTTTTTGTGCCATTCACTGCTCTTGACTAATGTATTCGAAATGCAACTACAGAGGACAGAGGTTTATGAGTATACAAAGGTGCTTGGAAATTCTCAGTATATCCTGCTACCCTTTCAGCCATATAAGCTAATATATGCTTACATGCTTGCGGAAGTGGGAAAGCTCTCTGATTCCTTGAGGTAGGTTATTGCTTTCTGCTGGTTAGTGAATGGCTAATTGTTTTCTCTAGACTCTGTGCTCACACAGTGTGACCCAATTAAATCTCCTTTTCAAGGTATTGCCAAGCTTCTATGAAGGTGCTGAAAGCTTCTGGCCGTGCTCCAGAATTGGAAGCATGGAAACAATTATTTTCCTCCCTGGAGGACAGGATACGCACTCACCAGCAGGTACTACCTTGCAGAATTGTAGCTGTACTTGATTCTCTCTACTAGAAATCATGTTCTGCATTGTAGCTGAGGTTTGCCTCCGCTTCATTAATAATTAACCCACTTTGTTTACTTTTGTTCTTTAGGGTGGGTATGGAACGAATCTAGCCCCTGCAAAACTAGTTGGAAAGCTATTCACCTCTCTTGATAAATCTATATCCCGCATGATGGGCACACCGTCTCCCACACTTCCACCAGTGCCGCAGAGTACTGTTGGTGATAGGGAGATCTACTCAGCACCTGCAGCTGCAAAATTTGTAAATAGCCAATCAGTAATGACCATGTCATCATTAGTTGCATCCCCTTCAGTGCATTCGATAAGTGAGATGGCAGAGAATAGTGGCGGTGCTGGCAGGAAGATCGCACACAACAGAAGTGTTTCTGAACCAGACTTTGGCAAAACACCAAAACAGGTATATATATATATGTCCTCTATAGAGCAAGAAAAAGGTAGCAGTTTTATTAGTGAATGTTTTGTGAGGAAGATCTTTTAATTCTCTTTTCTCACTTTGTACCGAATAATTCTATTAGGGTGCGCAATCGGATAACACACAGAGCAGTGCATCAGGATCAGGTAGTTCACGATTTGGTTGGATTGGCTCTACGCTGCAGAAGACAATGGGATTTGTTTCAAAATCACGCCAGGTATTTATGGAGTTACGGAATATGGGTATCTCCACCACTTTGTTCATTTTGTCTCTGTGATATAGCAATACTAACGCTAAGATCATTATCTTCCGAAGGCAAAATTAGGGCAACAGAACAAGTTTTACTATGACGAAAAGCTGAAGAGATGGGTAGAGGAAGGTGCTGAGATTCCTGCTGAGGAGCCTCCTCTCCCTCCACCTCCAACAAAATCCTCCTCATATCAGAATGGCATGCCAGACTATAACTTAAATGGCCCTCCTAGTGGAATCCATACTCCTAATGGAGTAGCAGAACGAAGATCTCCAAAACATTCAGATCATGGTCTGGGAATGCCGCCAATTCCACCCAGCCAGAACCAGTTTTCTGGCCGTGGACGAATGGGTGTCCGGTCCAGGTATTTTAGTACTGACAACATTTGCTTTCAGTATTTGTTTGAATTTTGCTGTCAACAAGATATCTTAAGAATTTTGTTCATTTTTTAGATACGTGGACACATTCAATAAGGCTGGTGCAACCGGAGCAGCCCAGTCTTATAACAAACCCAAACCGGCTGCTGCATCTCTGACACCACCAACTGGTGCCAGGTTCTTCATGCCCACTGCAGCCGCAGCTCCTTCCGAGCAGATGCCGAGCCAATCAGCAGAGACACGTGGTGAAACCTTCCACCGGGATGAACGTTCATCCTCACCCCCAGCAGAAACATCATTTTCATCACCCCCACCAACAGCACAATTTTCAGCGCCAACGTCATCTACCATCCAGCGGTATCCGAGCATGGAAAACATGGCTAATCCGAACCAGGCACCCTGGATGTCCCCGGGAAGTAATAGCAGCTCATTGACATCGAGGTCACGAGCAGCATCATGGAGTGGAACATACTCTGACCAATTTAGTGCCACGGCTGGGGCTAGGTCACCTGAGGGACCGACTGTGCCCTCGCCGCTCGTGCCTGGCAGGCCCACACATAGTCGTTCCGACAGCAACTCGTCTGTGCAGTTCAACGGTTTTACAGAGGATCTTCATGAAGTTGAGCTGTGATGGGTGAGGCAACGGCTCAGCATGATCATCATGCCAGTCATGATTCAGTCCACACAACCTTGGCCAACCGCGGTTCTTCCAGCAAACCCCAAGTAAGTTAAAAGACGAAAGGAGCTGTTCACACAGAATCAAGTGATTGCCAGGACAGAAATGGACATCTCCAATTTTGAATGGAGCTCTGGAAAACCGCCAAAACCTAGGTGCGCCAGACGTGTACTACATGCGTACAGTCTTGGTTTTTGAGTAATTTGTAGCTATATGTTGGTTATTATGTTTATTTTAGAGCAGAAGAAAGAGCTGGGCGTCCATCTTTTTTTTTGCATGTGAGAAAAAAACAGCATTTGGATGCCATTGTACAGATGATCCGCCTCTACCCCCATTCATTGTTCGAAGGCGCAAACGATCTCAATTTTTTTTCTGTAGAAGAATAGAAGAGAGATACAATCTGTCTATTCTAGTGTAAGAAAGGAGGAAAGTTCGACCAAGTGGTGTTGTTATGTTGTCTGTACCTGATCCCATACGGTGGTATATTAATCTTTGGAGATGTATCAATTCTTTTGCCTATCTTGAAATGCATAAAAAAGCTCATTGCTCTCCTGTAATTTGACACTATTTGTATTTAGCAAGTTTTGTTGTTGTAGACCCTGGTTGATGTGATTTTATTCTATTTTGTGCCTGCCCTTTTTTGAATTATGAAAGCGGGGTCAGATGTATTCCAGAAAGAGGTGTTTTGTGTTTTGTGTCTGCCTATCTTAAAGTCATGGTGTTTGTATTTGCACACAATATTTGTCCTAAAAGATACTTCCTCCGTTCACAAATATAAGACAGTTTGATTTGGTAAAATTAATGTATGTAGACGCTTTTTAGTGTATAGGTTCACTCACAACCTTCCATTTACAAAGCTAAAACGTATTATATTTCCGAACGGAGGGAGTAGTACTCACGATAGTAGGAACGGGCTGGGTAGCTGACCGGACCCAAAAAATCAGGGCCAGTGGGCCACGTGGGTCAGCCCTGAACAAGATTTGGGCTACTAAGTTGGCATTGATCGACCTGCCCTACTAGTTCAAAAGATTTTCTTGTCTCCATACACCTCTATGCCTTGTCGACTAATGGAGTAGGGGGGCAGCCTAAGACTTGTATATGTATCAATATTTGTTTTCAACCTCTTAGAAAAACTACTGTTCAAAAGTTTTTCTTGTCTCCATACACCTCTATGCCTTGTCGTCTAATGGAGTAGGGGGGCAGCCTAAGACTTGTATATGTATTTATATCTGTTTTCTACTCTTGTGACCCAACAGAGTAGAATAATTCTAGAAAATACAAACGACCCAAGATATAGCCTTATATATGCGAAAAATGCTTTTAGAGCTCGAGCTCACTAGAGTCCTTTATTTTCAAAATTAAAAAATGATATTTTAATGTTTTAATTTTTTTGAAAAAAATACGTACATGTAGATTATGAGATATACTTCAAGTGTGCAATTTTGCAATCCGAAATACGTTGTATTATGGGCTATACAAAAAGGCAAAATCTGACAACATTTGGGATGTACTGTCCATCTGAAATTTTATCTTTTTTATGTAGCATATTATACAACATATTTTGGATTGAAATTTTGCACACTTGAAATATATATCATGAGAGAAGGGACTTTGCTTTGAGATCCAAAAAGAGATGCTTTCTAGAGTTGATTTATCTATTTTCTGTAAATTTGAATATATGAGAGAATTCAGGAAAAGTTGGTGCAGCCATACAGGCCCGTACCCAGAAAAATCGGAAAAGGTACAGAGTGGGTCATACGCCCTAGCCTTTTTCATGAGCCAAAGCATATTTCTGAGCCAAACCATCCTCTTTTTCTTTTTCCCGGCTCCCCAACCTCGCCGTTCCCCACCATCCGCGGCCCCACCACCTCGCTGAGCTTCCGCCGCCAGGAGCCCACACCGCCACCTGGTCCGGCCCTCCTCTCCTCGCCGCGCGTGGCCGCGCCCGCTGGCGACCTCGCCGACCCCGACCGCCTCCACCTCGTCTCTGCTCCGCCGCCCGGTCTGCGCCCCCATCCGCGGCCCCGCCGCCTCGCTGAGCTTCCGCCGCCACCTGGTCCGGCCCTCCTCTCCTCGTCGCCCAAGTGCTTCCCGCCGCCGCGCGTGGCCGCGCCCGCTGGCGACCTCACCGACCCCGACCGCCTCCACCTCGTATCTGCTCCGCCGCCCGGTCTGCGCCCCGACGGCCGCCGCCGGTTCGAGGCTCTTCCCTCGCGTCGCCTCGCTGCCGCTTCGCCACCCTGCAGCGTTGCCTGCTCTCGCGAGCCCACCGCTGTGCCCCTCGCATCATGCTGGACCGCGCCGGCGGAGGAGACCGGGATTTGGAAGGCAAAAGAAGCCGGAGATATTCTGCGCGTGTCACCGGCGTAAAGGAAGGAGAAAAGGCAGTTTAAAAAAGCCTACCACGTTAAGCTAGGACATTCAGAAATTCGGACCGAAATTCACAAATCGGGTGGGACACAATATGCACGGATCTCGATGATTGCTTGGAGGGACAAGATAGGTCTCACAACCGTTTGTACAAGCACAAAATCCATTTTCCTATACCTACAAATATTATTTACAATTTTTTGGCACTTTATGTCTCTACTCTGACTTCTATTTTTCCAAAAAATAATCCAAAGTTTTGTATAGAAAAGAGGAAAGCACAAGTTTCATTTAAGAAATTCATAAGCATACATATTCGATAGTGGGGAACAACATCAACATCACCCAGCAAATACTTCACCATTTCTGAATAGTTTTTCTCGATGCAACCATTTCTGTGGCCTCTCCAAATGTGCAGAACACCATGTGCCTCTACAAAGTTTTACGCAATCACATAACTATATTATTTTGCAAGGAGCTCTCCTTTAATTCCCAACGGTAGTATTTGTCCCTATCATCCATGTTCTAGAGACTATTTCATCTTCTCATTAATTTAGTGCCTAATATGTCTACTCTTATATTTTTTTTGCACATGCATATGAATTTGTAACTTTTATAAGTTTGTTCTGTGATTAATTCTAGATGTACATATGTATATACACGTGTACACAAGTAGTAGTTGATAAAAATAAGTATCATGATAAATAGTTTGCTCAATCAATAGAAATGAGTAGTTTCAAATATCTTCACTGAGATTTAAAGATCATGGATCTATTAGATGTATGGATTATATAATTGTTTAGAGGCCTAAGAACGGTAATTATGCTTAAATTTTGAGTATTTACTAAAAAAGTTAGCATAAAAATTAAAGCTATATTTAAGCAATTTTCTAAATTAGGAGGCCTATTGCTCCCTCCCCTTATCCAATGAAACTTTGCTACTTCAAATGAGGGGCCTTTGGTGTTGTGTTGCCCTAGGCACCGAAAATCTATGGGCCGACCTGATTTAGACACAACTTCATGTGCTGCTAGTTCATTGCTTTTAATATGTACATAACTTGCACCCAAAAGACAGCCCGAGAGGATGAAATTGTTAATTGAACATAGTGACGTACTTTCCATAGTCACTACAGGTATAACGATCGCATCTGTTATCTTTTTGTGTGATCAAGAGACTTTTTGTTGTTTATTGTAAGTCTAGACGAATTAACACTTTATTATAGTAATATTTATGTTTTAGGGAGTGTTTTCGTTATAAACACAACTGAAAAATAAATTTAAAATTTGGATCGAATTGAGACGGCAACGAAGCCACTAGCTTTTCTTGAAATGGGTCGGCCCATGGCCTCAAATTGTCCTTAAGGCTATGGGTCTAGGACCAAAGCCGGGTTTGGGTTGACCCTTTCCCATCCTAAAAAAGATACCAATGCTTCATCTTGCGATTTGTTGACTGTGCTTGGTCCCATGTCTCCACTAAATCTAGTACCAATGGGCTTATCTTTTTGTTTGTTTGAGAATTCCACCTCTAGAAACTAATAGTGCGAAAACCAGATGGACGGTTTTCCTGAAACTTTACACAAAACACCCCAAAGAAACAAAAATACTCTAAGATCCTTAGTGACCCTTGTATCTATTGCCTTTTGATGTCGACATGCTTTGTAGACCCAAAGCGGACCATTACCTTTGTAGCTCATCGACCGGCGCAAAACCATGCACTTGTCAGGCTCTAGAAATGCCTCCACCATACACCGTTGAAGGAGAATACAAGCTCTGCCATCTCCTATCACAAGCTCTCATCCTGATAGATGGCCGCCACCTTCCAGCAACCACTACTGCTGCCAATCGGCACTCCCATGTACCTCCAAGGCCACTTAAGACTACCGGAGAGCGCCAAGCAGCCAGAAAGTGAAGGTTTATAGCTCGGTCATTGGCTCGCTGCAACCACTCTCCTAACCTCCACAAATTGGTGAGGGAACAAAGTAGCCAATCCGTGCACTCAAAGTGGGACCGAGCAACGATAGAGCCTTATTGGATGTGGCGCTGACTCCTCCACCCTGACTCGACGAACCCTATCCTACCCTTATCTATAGGCCAAACACGAGGGACTGGGGTTCTCCCCTCCTCTCGTCGTCGCGAGAGAGGCATACAGATGAGAGGGAAGCAATTGCTCAAACCTCTTTTTGCCGCTTTTTTAGGGGAAGGGAAAGGAATAAAAAGTTTCTACAATCAAAGGTCAAATTCGAAAAAGAATTACACTTTTTAGGAGCGCAAAATAATTACACTTGACACAACATAACGAGAGAAACTCCATACAATAGGTAGTAGAGACTCATGTGTGGGACCATACGAAGAGACTAATGCTTGTCGGCTGTACATTAGGCGAAGAGTTCCCGGCGCTCACGGAGGAATTCGACGAGCTCGAGTTCCTATGCTGAACCCAGGTTGGTTGACATGAGGGCCATTTTCTTGGGGTCCGTCGGGTGGATCTGGACCTCCATTGTGTCGTTGTTGGAGTTGAAGGCCTGCTCGGGTGCGTTTCGTTGCGTTTCGGGAGGGAGGCTCTGGTCTATACTCCTTAAGTTGTACGAGCTCCTTATGCATCCCAAATGATTGCAAGATCCTATTGATTTCCCTATCCCAGCAATCGATCATATGAAGTTTTTGTTGATGGTGATATCGCTGTTAGGTCCTAGCATTTTGATCCGAAGCTAGGTGTAGTGGGGTCCTGCCATGAACCGTGCGAACACAGGTTATCCTAGTATGACGTGGTATTGCGATGGCCAATTGACAATTTCGAAGTCCATCTGTCATGCCTAAAGTTGTCGGGTTTTCCAAAGATCACGTCCATGGCCACCTTACCTAGGGGGACAACATGCTTTCCTGGGACGATGCCGTGGAAGGTGGTGTCGGATGGTGCAAGATTCGTCAGGGACAAGTTCATTGCACGTAGGGTGCTAGCAAAGATGAGGTTGATGATGCTGCCACCATCCATGAAGACCTTTCTCATCTCGTATTTGCCGATCTAGGCTTCGAGTACCAGGGGAGGCATGGCCCGTTCGGGGGACCTGGAAGGGATAGTCTAATCTCCTGAAGGTGATGCATGGCCCAGACCCGTTGAGGTACTCAGGTATGGCCAGAGGCGACACTACATCCAGGTTTACTGCTGAGGTGCGAACCTTTTGACACTTGTTAGAGGGTCGCCCCTTCTGGATCATGTTCATGCTACCGAACGCACATGGGTATTGCTCGGCCCCATTGTTCCTCAGCGCCAGCAGTTGCTCGGGTTGATTGTGGGCAGCCACAACCACGGGTGGTGGCACGCCATGTGCTGGTAGCGGGGGTGGTGGTGGTGCTCCATGTGCTATGAGCCCTGGTGCTACTAGATAGCCTTGATCGGTTGCCTTTTTTTGCAACTGGGTGTAGGCATCTTGGAGTATCTGAAACAAACGGTAGTCCTTTAGAAGGTGGCTTGATTTTCTTTTACCATCCTTCTCGTCCACGTAAATGTGAACGTTGAAGGGCCCCGATAAGAGATGGAAATGTGAAGGCCCATCCTCGTGGGAGCATCACTGCCACCGTGACTTGACGTGCAGAAGTTTCCTCCGTCACCGTAACCGTTGCCGCGATTGTCGGCATCGCCCTTGTTAGTGAAACCAGCTACGACCATGTCGACTCATCATTGTCCTCGTAGCCACGCATCTTGCATTTTACGCAGTGATCGCGTATGCTTCCTTGGTCCGTCGTGTACCTTTCGTCCGCATCATCTTCCATGGAGCGCGTGCGGTTGATCGCGTATACATTTTCGCCGCGCTTTGCCCGCAGGGGCCGCTCCAGGCGAGATAAGATACCCGGCATGTTCTCGCCCTCCATGAAGCAGCCATCGAGCTGACGCCTTCGTCGGAGATGACCATGCTGAAGCACCTTCCGCCGACGGATCTACCGTCTAGTGCCGGTAGTGTTGCGTCCTTGTGCCGATGGGTGGGACTACGAAGCACAGCTTCGGGAGCTTTAACGACATCGAGGGTAGTACCTCGTGACCACAACCACCACGTAATCCCAAGCCCCTTCGCTCGAGGATGGTGGCGCCACACGCTCCTCGCCCGGCTCCAAGTCTGACGCGTCAGGCATCTGCGAGCCGGTGTTCCACTAGTGCGTGCGCAACATGGATCACCGTCAGCTTCCTCTCCCTGGTTGGCACCATCTAGTGACCCTCCAGTAAGATGCCTCCTCCATCCGCGTCGTTGTCTTTGATTCCACCTAGCTCGGGCTGCCTGCCGCCCTTCGCTTCTGGCCTAAAACTGCAGATGAAATAAATTTGAAGGGGAATTAGAATTGGCTGCCGGCGTTGCCACGGTTACAAAAAAAAATTTAATACTAGCTGTACCGACTCCTTAGTCCTTTTTTTGTTGCGAAATCGACTCCTTAGTCCTTACATTCATGAACCACACCATTTTATTTTACATAGACCAGTCATTTTTGTGATGTTACATGACTACCTTTTCTTATCCTTTTTCACATCTTAAGAGTGATCTGATATGCTTAGCACTTCACTTTTCAGATGTAGACATGCTTCGGTTCAGTTCAGTTGAAGATATGCATGTATTCATTGCTAGATGATAGGTGGAGGCCATTGAAGGAATAAAGGGATGATCCTTCTTCTTATTTAGGCTTTGACTTTCGAGAGTCCAAGACCACCTCAGACACCACTAACAGTCCGGCATCAATGACTGTTTGGAACATTCCACCTCTTGATCCTGCTGACGGTCATACTTTCACCTTTCGATCTGAAAAGGCATAGCTTTTTTGATGAGATTTTTTTAAGAATATATGCGTGCACCTTTTGAATCTTGTGGTACATTTCGAATCAGTAGAATTTGCTTCCAAAGTATAGTGATGATTGGAACTTTGTTTCAAATCGTGTCAGTAGGTTACATGAGTTTCATCCTTTCAGGTAGGTAGTGATGATTTTCTATAATCCATTTTCTTGATATATTGTTCTAGCTAGGTTTGGGTCTATTACAACTATAAACCACTCATATTAGTATTCGGCTTGTTGAAACAAGCAAATTTTATTCTAGACTAAACCGAAATTATGAATAGAAAATCTAATATTGTTATGTTGTCATGTGATGGCAACAACTCCATGTGTACCAACTTGTTGAAACTCTAAGTGCAGAGTGTTGTAGCAAGCTTCTCTTTCCCACAAGGTTGACTCGAGGGTTTATATCGAACTCTCGGGGAATTGGCAAGGGGTTGATTTTTCTTTTCCTCTTCTAGCAACCTATAAAGCAAAGTTTTTATCTTGTGTTCCCAACTCCACCGTGTGGTTGTCAAGCACAAATTTTCGTATTAGTAATATGAAATATAAATATAAATAAAGTAAAACAAGTAAAACTAGGCAAGCAAAGTATATGCAATAAAAGGATAGTTGTTTTTGGGTTTTGTTTGTGTTTGCAAGTGAAGAAAGTATTTTTTGTATTTCTGAAATAATAAATGGCAGAAAATGTAAAGTGTGATATTGTATTGGAAAGGTGTTTCTAGTGGTTTAAAATAGACCAGGGTCCATAGGCTCACTTGTCTACTCTCTTTTTGGACTATAGTGGACACAAACAATTCATCAAAGACATAATATTGGTGGAACTTCAACATGTGTTTGATAAGCATTCATATGGGCATCACGTCCTAACTTAGAGATGATGTAACACATCTCTCTTCTACTCCTCAAGAAAGGTAAAATGCCAAGCAATCTTGAATTATGAATCAACAGAGTATAGCCTTAGGTAATTTGACACAATGTTTGAATCACAAATGTGCTACCTTGACCAAACAAGATTATCTAGCTATCACAAGATAATTATAGCACACGAGTTCACGTTATCCCTAGTGAGGCAGCAAAATAAAGGTAAATACCATAGTATATCTTGAATTTGTTGTCACTATTCAATCACAACCACCATGCTACTCCATCTAATTCACAGTTATCCCCACACATGCTCTTGCATACAAGTTAGATCAGAACAAGTACTCAAGAACGGGGTACATGATATGCATATATCAATACATCTCACACATAATAGGTTCCAATCTCATATATCAAAAAAATAGGTTTTCCTATCATACAGAGTTATAACCAAAATAAAGAGGATCATTGGTAAATCCCTAAAAATCAATGTAAAACATGGATATAACATCATATATGTTGCAAATAAGTGGGAATTCATATCAACAAACCACAAAGTTCATCCATGAATTTTACATGCATCACATGTATAGGTATCGATGTTGTTGTTTGGCTCTGATATTTTGGTCATTTAAGCTAAAAGAGCTTTTTTGTAGTGGATCTATCTAGGATGGATCCTTACTCCATAGGTAGTGTATGTGTGAGCTCTATAATATATCCTATCTAGAAACATTATAGACTAAGAGGAGGGACACTTGGCTTAACTTACATCTCACCGGTTCATTTTTCTCTACAATTTGTTTGCACATATTCAATATGTAGTACTGCATTTTGGTCCTATGCCAAAAGTATATTTTGTTATGTTGGAGTCAAGTGTATAGAACTATAGGTTAGTTAGAGCCATGGACTACCAGTTATGCCTCCTTCTTACGATGTACTTCCTCCATTTGAAGATATAAGTTACTTTTTTTTCTCGGTCCATAGTGCAAGCTGCATATTTCTAATCCATGCATTAGTCAATTCTTGTTTAGGAAAAAGTATTATTTTCCGTTGATAAACTTTTTTATTCTAGCTCACAGAATCAAAGTTTTGCTTAATAATAAATTATAATTACCGGACCACTTCTTTGTTTTAGGTGATTTTTTTGTGTTAATTTATTATTGCTTAAAATTTTCAACTACTTTTCTAACTAGATGGTAGCATTTAGATAGGTAATAATGTTTGGTACTATTATTTGGCCTCGTCTCCTAAAAATTAATGTTATGTTGTTCCTCCTGTATTGCTATGTGTCTGGTTTTACAAGGTTATTTGTTGTTGAAGCAAGAGGATGCCTGGTTAGGAACCAACATTTTCTTTGTTTTGATAAACTATGTTATTCTACCTTAAATGTTCTTGAGAATGAAGATATTAGGTGGGGGAGCTAATTATATATCTTAGGCCATATCATATAATAGTTTACTTTACCATGTCTACTGATTTTGCATTCTCTAAGGCCATACCATATACACATCATATTTGAATAGGAAGCAAAGAACTAGGCATGCATTTTAATCCATCCACATGATCAAGAATTTTCCTGAGTAGGGGAAGAGATCATGCAATATATTTCCAAATTACTTTGTTTTTATTTTCCGCGAAAGTTACATTCATGTCAAAGTGTAAGAAACATACCTTCAAGACTCCATATGCCATTTATAACTCGGATTCATACAATTTTACTTGTTAGTTGTTATCATGTGTAAAACTTTGATATAGTCAGACGTAGAATTCTTGTACACTTTGTGTAAACGTTTTAATAGATTACCTATTCATGCCTCGACATGCATGAGCCTGGGATGAAAGATCTGCTTCATGTGTGGCATACAAAGTTCTAATTACACCGGTAAAGGATGATATCATTTTTAATGTTGAGACATTTACATGTCCAATTGTTTTCGTCATCCCAGATAAGTTTGTTTCCCACTTCAAATGTATATGTTTGTGGAACACAAGATAAAATAATTACGTCTTCCTTAAAACTTTTGTGGAGGTGCTATTTGATCTGAGATGTATAAATGAGAAGCATATTTAGTAGTAATATCCATCGTGGTATGTTTTTTAAGAAAGGTGAATGATAATGAGTATTTATGTTTGTACATAGTTTTTTTTTGTTTCCAACACGTGTATCTATCTGATTGATGTTATTATGCCCACCGATTGATTTAATTCATTTTGTGCAAAATGATTATGTGACAAAAGATAGATGTGTAGTACAATAGAGTTATAGTGCCAAAGAAAGAGTCAAGAAAACCACCTGTTGAAGATAAAGGCAAAAATTATACACATTCGCAGTCGAAAAGATAACAAGACGAGAGAAATACATCATATATGAAAATTCATAACGATACCACACCCACCATAAACATGCACTAAACATAACATTTTGGTATTTATTGACTCTCTAGTCCATAGCAATGCACGGGCACTTCACTAGTCACCGTAAAACCTTTTTGTCCATTAATAATGTGGGTCGCATTTTTGTCAAGTATATACAACGTGGTTATATAGAAGAACCTATCACAAACACATAGGCGATGAAGATCATCTCTATTCTTTCCTTTCAATCACTATTTTCTATACCCAATGTTTCACCTAGTTTTACAAGGAAGAACATTTCATTCTTTTTCTATTCTAAACTTCTTCAGAATTCAATCTAGGACATTCTAAACTTTCTTTAGAATCCATATAGAAACATATTGACTAATGTTTTACTAAACACACCAATCTATCTCTATAGATCGATTTCAATGTTTAACTATGTTCAACTTCATTTATAGAATATTTACTTATTAAATATCACTAATATCAATTACACCATTCACTATATGTCATACACATATACAATAAATGTTGTCACGCTCCCACTTAAATATGCTACCATATATGAGATTCAAAATATCCTCTTAGCTCCCACTGAAATATGTCATTCACACATTTGATCAAAAAACTATCACTAGTAGGAAAATGGCTATAGAAGTCATTTCTCTAGTGGCGAGCGGAAACATTTCCACACCACCACTTCCAAGCAAAATAGTACTAGTGCTCAAATATTAGCGCATGCCACAAGGGTTACATGGGCCTGACGTGCACAGACATGACGGAACTAATGGTGGTGTTCAATAAAAGTGAACGCCACAGATACTGAACCTACTAACGGCGTTCAACTATATCAAATGCCGCTATTATTTGTTTCGGGAATTTTTTTTAGATGAAAAAATATGTGTAAACAAACGCGGTACTATGCAACTTTGAAATTAAAAACTAAAATATTTTTAAATAAATAAGAAGGGTTTTTTGAAAAAATTAGTAGTAGCATCTCAAAACTTTCGAACGCCACCAATAAATGATGTAATGATGACCTCCAATATTTTGCGAATGCCGCTAGTCTATTTTCACTTAACCCTCGGTACTTTTAGACAAAACAAATTGTGTAAAGAAACATGGTACTATGCAACTTTAGAATTTAAAACTAAAATATTTTTTAGTAAATTAAAAAGGTTTTTTTAAGAATTCAGTAGTTGCGTCTCTGAAATTTCGAACGCCACCTAGTAGTGGTGGCGTTCTTTATTTTCCGAACGCCATAAGTGATTTTTCACTGAACCTCCACAGTCTGCATGTTTCCCTCCATTCCCTCGCCTCCCGCTTCTCTCCCCCCAAAATCGAGCATCCCTCATCGTGAGCGCTTCTATCGCCATCCCCGCCCGCCCGTCCCCGTCCTAGTTCACCTCAAGATGGAACACATTTCTTGATTCTTGGTGAAGCCTTGGAATTTGCTCTCCATTACTCCACTATGGGAGAGCAACTCTTTTAGGCATATATTCACATATACATGATCACCACAAGGATGACAAGCTTCAAGCATATGATCTCTTTGAGATGGCACATCTTGGACTTGCACTTCATTTCTTGTTTATTTATTATGTGGGTGTCTTGAAGGTACACATGATATCACTCCATCTCGTTCTTCAAGACACACTTGGCGTAGGCTCAACTCTCTCATGACTAATCTTTGCATGACTCCTTAAACATCTTGGTCATCACTTGATCTTATTTATTTTGTTCTTCTTTTAGCCTTGAGACCACCATATGGCTCAAGCATTGTCTATGGATATATCCTTAAGTATAAATCAATGTAAACATTAGTCCATAGGGATTGTCATTGATTACCAAAACCACGCATGAGGGAACACCTGCACTTTTAGGTGGAAGTGTGTTCACCTCCCTCTTTGCCTATGTGTGAGGGTAGGGAAAAGGGTAAAAAGTATGGGTATGAACACATGGCGAAACACAAATGAGAAACCAGCTAACACGGCGTGGAAAGTGTGATAACTATGAGGAGTTCTCATGAGGAGAAGCATATTACTAGCACAACAAAGTGATGCTATAAAGGTTTGCATAACTAATGTTCCTTTTTAGCACAATCTAGTACATTCCGGAAAGAGATATAGATCACAATATGTGTTTTCACGCCTGTCCCATTAGACGTCTGGATGATAAAACCTATTAGCCTATGCATGATAAATATCAGTATACGTCTAATGCTAGCCAAATATCACCTGTATGATGGAATATACGGGTGTCACCACAATTAATAATGCCACCTCACAAATATTTTGTCAATTAATAATTCTATTTATTAGGTACAGCTCATGTGGCGGCCTTCTTCCCGATTCCGAACCTCCACACCAACAACAACATATAACAACAACTACTACTACAAAACCCCGGAGATACCTAGATCTCCCCGGTAGGCAAGTAGGAAATCCTCTCAATTTTCCACCTCCATGGCTGCCGAGAAGTTCCCCTTGCCAACCCAATCCCGCCCTGCCTTCACCTAGAGAGGCCCTTCATCGCTGTGCGACCACACTGATCAAGGGGGAAGCGTGTGCATGGAAGCTTCCCCTCCCAGATGCCACCACTTTTCCCCAAGTCTTGGTGGTGGTTAGGGTGGTCTTGGAGGTGCCATCTCTTTGGGCATGAATGGTGGGCAGTGTGGCCGACTTGACGTCGTCTTGGCTCTGCCAGCGGCACGACATATGTGCCTTGTGTGCTCCAAGATCTTTGATCTGGCCAAGGCGCTGAGCGGACACAAGAGGACATGTCACCCACCTGCTCCTTCTGCCTCCGCCAACCTGTCGAAACCTCTTCTGATGCAGCAGGAGAAGGAGAAAATACCAAGGGTGGCCGTTGAGACCACCTGGGCCACGGAGTGCGCGCATCAAGAGGGTCGTGCCCTCGGATCCTATACCCAATTCAGTTTTTCTGTTAGAAGGCCCCACCAATATCGTCATAAATGACGACAACAAGGAGGAGGCTGGTAGGGACGTCACGGAAAATATCGCCATCCCAGTTGATTCTAATGCTCCAGCAACTGTGGCCATTGGTCTTGATTCACAAGATCCGTTTCTCTCGACTGCACGGATGGGGGCTATGGCCTTCTGGACGGCCTCGGCTGCTGCTGCTTCTTATGATCATGGGGATGGAGCCGCCCGCGGGGTTCAAATGAGCTTCCACCAGGACAAGGACAATGAGGTGCAGGGGCGGACGCTGGATGACGACGGCGCTACGGTGACAACTAGCGATTTAAGGTGGTATGAGTGCGAGGTGTGTGGCAACAGGTACGAGAGCAGGCAAGCGCTCTATGAGAACTACATGAATGATCATCTCAAGCCACCGGTGATCCGCTGCATTCGCCTCTTCGGCGTCAAAATCTTTGTTGTCCAATTTTAGTTCATATGTGATACTTGTCGCATGCATGTTAGCATGTTGGTTGCTCGGTTCATGGTATCTTTTCTTAGACTATTTACCTTTTTAGATCAAAGAGATTGTTTACTTTCCAGAATTCTTGGGTTGAGATTTTCCACATATAAGTTTTGTACTACAGCTGGCGTGTAGCCTGTACGTAGGGTTTTAAAAAAATCAATCGGTTGTATTAGTCACTTGGGTTTAGATTTACAGAGTTCATACCAAAGTTGTATGCATTATATCATGGAATGAGAATTGGTAATAATCATAATGAAATATCTCAATTAATTGATGATATGATTCAAAAAGAGTTAATACATGTTTAAATTTTCTGTCTAATAATCTTGTAATTGTTTTACCTGGTAACCCTCGTAACCAAAGTTGAACACACATGTTGATGTTGTTTCTGGCGACATTTGTTCTACTCCCATTCGATCCTTGTACTAGATGAGCGACACTTATTATGAATCAAACGGACTTAAAATGACAATAATGCTAATAAACTAAATGAAAATTCTTATCAGCGATACAAAGCCAGCACGTCGCCTCTATTTCGATCGGTGCAGGCGGTGGCCCGATGAGAACGGACCGTGGACATAGCCCGTACAGTCTTTTCAGCTGGCAGAGCTTTATCTGAAACATGAAACTAGTGGCTTATGCTTAACATTAATTCTAGCTTATTAGAGCATCTCTAGCAGACCCCTTAAAATACCGACCCTTAAAACGCATATAAGAGCCAGGAATTCCGTGTTTTCCCCACAGAAAGAATCGGGCGAAACAGAACACTTATATGCTAACCTCAAAAGAGAATAATTTTTTTGCCGTTCTTGTATACGGTGTCTGTTCTACCGCAGCACGCCATGAACCCCCAAATCCATATGTTTTCTCACAATTTGCACACATATCTCTCAATTCCACATACAAATATGATATTAGTATGAACTAAAACATGAAAATTATTAATTGTACATTACAAAAATAATCCAAATTACAATAATTATTCAAATCAAATAATTAAACAACAATCCAATACAAAAATTGTTCACATTACAAATAATGTTTGGAATAACACATGATTGAACAAACAATCAAATGAATGATAGTGGGAGCCTACTGACTCCCATGCAGCTGCCAGTGGTGCTCAATGAGATTATGCTGCAGCTGACAGTGTGCGGTGGTGTTCTCAATCTCTCGGTAAGTCTGATGGAATGGTTGGATACAATATGGGTTTCTAGTTAGCTTCACAAGGCTATCAACATTGTCGTAGAATATCTCCAAGTTCAAATTCCTCTCATCCTCAACAATCATGTTGTGAAGAATGACACAACATGTCATTATGTCACTAAGTGATTTTTTGTCCTAAAAACGAGCAGGACCTCGAACAATGGCAAACCTATCTTACAAAACACCAAAGGCTCTCTCTGTGTCCTTTCGGGCTGCCTCTTGTGCATTTGCAAATGCAGCTTCTTTCCTAGATTGGGGATTGGAAATGGTCTTCAGAAATGTATCCCAACGAGGATAAATACCGTTGGCAAGATAGTACTCCTTAGTGTAATTGAAACCATTGACAATGTACTTGCAAGAAGGAGCTTCACCACTAGCCTGTTTTGCAAATACTCCCTCCGTTTCAAAATATAAGATGTTTTAGCTTTGTGAAAGGAGTGTATCTAGACTCCTTTTTTAGTGTGTAGGTTCACTCCAAACCTACGTGAACCTACACACCAAAAGGGGTCTAGGTATACTCCTTTCACAAAGCCAAAACATCTTATATTTTGAAATGGCGGAAGTAGATGAGATCTTTTCAGTACATTGATATCATTAAGGGTTCCCGGCAAGCCAAAGAAACAATGTCAAATCCACAAGTCCTCGGATGCCACGGCTTCAAGCACAATTGTTGCATCACGACTTTTGCCGCAATACATGCCATACAATGCCTTCGGGGAGTTTATCCAAGTTCAATGCATACAATCTTTACTTCCTAGCATGTCGGGCCAACCACTTTTCTCGTTCATGGCCATCAACCTAATTGTATCCTCCTCATTCGGTGCTCGAAGATACACGAGACAAAATAATCGTATCATCACCTTCGCTAACTACGAACACTTTCCATAGTAGTATCTTTGCCTATGCGAAGATACTCGTCGGCATAATCGGTCGGAATTCCATATGTGAGGACTCTCATCGCCACGGATATTTTGTGGTACACGCTGAACCTAAGAAGGTCCGCAGCATTTCTCCGGCAAGTGAAGTAGCAAGAATTGGATTCGCATGCTTTCACTATATTGAAAAATAGAGATCGCTGCATTCGATATCGTCGATGCTGGATCAAATTATTTCGTGGATTGGATTTCACTTGCCTGTCTATGGTTCCCTTGCGTGTGCTAGGGATAAGTGTTTTGTATAAATGTTTCGTCGTATTATTAAGTATTCTCCTTTAGTTTTTTTCTCTATCTAGAAGTGGAATAGAATAACCCGGTTGAAGGGTAATGATCATACGTCTAGGGGATTCTGTGTCAGAAAGTGTTAATATTTATTTCATTTCATTAAAAATAAGAAGGCAATTCTGTTCATAAGAAGAAAGAGAAGCAGATCTATTCTATACTCGATAAGTGCCAATATGCAATGGGTAACTTGGCCAATTTTCAAAAATGAAGAATAGATCCCTACCCCTCTTTGTTTATCATTTGAATCGCCGATTCCTTTTTCTTTATTCAATCTGGTCTGTAATGCATTGTATGTCCTAGAATAGGTCCTATTCTTCTACCCTTTCCAGGTAGTTGATGGCTATTCACAGCTACTACCTTAACACCAAAGAAGAGTTCGACCCAATGCTTGATTTATGTCTTAGTGAATCCCGATTCGACATTAAAAGTATATTGATTCTTTCCCAATAAACGAAGACTTTTTTCTGTAAATACTACGTATTTGATTCCATCCATAAATCGACTTTCCCTCCTATGCTCTGAGTTCTAGTATCGATAAGAATTCGAGTTCTTATTGTTCTTGTGTTATGGTATGAATATACCATACCAATTCGTTATGTATGGATGATGGATGAGATTCCATGGATAGAGAGCCAGTTCTAATAGACTTATGGAACGTTCCCATTCGCGTGCATCTAGCAGGAATTGAACCCGCAAATTTACCAATTATGACTAGGGCGCTTTAACCATTCAGCCATGGATGCTTAATAGGGATCATCGTATATCGTAAATAACCAATTTTCATATAGAAAGACATATCATAGAAAAATGAAATAGAAAATATTCGGAGATGACTATGAAAACACCTTTCTGGATCCTCGAATTGAAAGAGAGATTGAGAGGGATCAAGAATCCTAATTCTCGCTATTTGGAATGGATCCAATTCTATTGAGTCTGACTCATAGTGATCATTTCTCTTTAGCAAAGAATGACCTTGGTTATCAAAGGATTGAACAACCGGGATCCATTTACTTATGATACCTAGTTGGCATTGATAACAAGGATCTAATGAATTATGAGTTTAATAGATCCCCTTTAGCAGAAAGACGTATATTCCTTGCTCATTATCAGACAATCACTTATTATATTCCCAAACCTCGTGTGGGACTAATCATTTTCATTTACCATCTCATGGAAAACCCTTTTGGTTCTGCTTAGCCCTATCGGGTATTTTAGTGCTAGGTTCTATAGGAACTGGACGATCCTATTTGGTCAAATACCTAACGAAAAATTACGATTTTCTTTTCATTAAGGTATGAGGGCTTCTTATTCCACAAGAACGAAAGCACCTTTTCATTCTTTCATATACTAGGGGTTTTTACTTGGAAAAGACAATGTTCCATACTAAAGAATTCGGGTCCATAACCACGAGGTCCAGTGCACTAGATCTTGTAGCACTTAGCAACGAGGCCCTATCCATTACTATTCCACATAAGAAATCTATTATAGAAAAAAATACAATTAGATTAGCTCTTCATAGACAAACTTGGGGTTTGCGAGCCAAGGTAAGATCGGCTCGGGATCCTGGGACCTTTTTCTATCAGATAGGAGGGGCTCTAGTACAAAATAGACTTATAAGTAATAACCCCATCGAATCTATCTATATAAAGAGGCAATCGTGTTAGGGAGCGGGTTTTTCTTTGACCAAAAGGTACTTCGAACTTGGAACGAGCATGAAGAGATTAACGAGACTTCTTTCTCTTTTGAGTTTTTCTAGCGGACCTGCCGCGCAAGATCTTTGGTCTTCCCCTGGAACCGATGAAAAAAAGTGGATCGCTTCTTATGTACTCGCTCAGAATGATTCTTCTCTATCTATAGTGCATGTCCTATTAGAAGTGGAAGGTGCTCTAGTGCAATCCTTACCGACAGAAAAAGATTGCAGTCAGGTTGATAATAATCGAGTGCCATTACTTTGTCGGTCCGAACCAAGGAATCCGTTAGAAATGTTTTGAAATGGATATTGTTCTCTCTTTGATCAGGGATTGTTATATGAAAAGAAGTGGGGTTTGAAAAACGGAATGGAATGCTCAAACCGGAACTACTGGAGGAACGAATTTTCAATAGCATAACTTGGGCTCCTAGAATATGGCGCCCTTGGGACAATCTATTTGATTGCATGGTTTTGTTTTGTTCTGAAGCAAAGATATCCGCGGGGGCTGGTTCGTTCGTCCTATTCTGCTATTCAGGACCAAGAGGTACTGGATTCTCTTTCGGATAGGCCCTGAAAGGATAAGAAAGGCTGAAATACCAACGGACCTCTGTCTATTCTCTAATTCACCCGATCCCATAGTACCCGTTTTTGGAACGTCCAGTGCCAAAGTCACTTAATGGGTAAGTCACCAGTCCAATCCCTTTGACAAATCGGGTGTCATATTAGATATCATATTCTATATATATAGAATTTTTGGTCGGTAAATTAGAATGAATCATTGAGTGAAAAAGGAGCAAAGAATGACAAAAGACGAGACTCTACTAGTCTTCACTCTTGTGGTTTCCTCGGTTTCTGTTTTCTTATTCGGGATCTTGCTTTTGATGGTTCTCATCTCTGCAACTCGCGATTTTCGCGAGAGAACCAAATCCAAGTTGGTGAAGATCGTGATTTGCGCTGGCATAGTAGTTATTACCTTTGCAATTGCGGTTCGAATCTATCTGATCTTTCTCTTTTTGCTCAAAGAACGAATAAAACCCCTTGTCGAAGCCCTTTATTATAAGCTTCCCTAGATCTAGGAAGTTTCTCTTTCACGGTATTGAGATCGTTTGATCGATTTCCTTGATTTGATCGCTACTTATGGGTGTGCGCTCGAAGGATACAAACAGGGATTCACAAACAAAAAAAGGAATTCGTAGTCACTTTTTCCTGTCGCGTAAAAAAAGTCTTTACGCGAGAGCAATAGCGGTTGGGATACATCTACCTCTTCTGTGCAACCTCTTTTGGATTCTTAAGACCACCCTTGTAGTAGGATACCATCTGCTTTGGGTTCTTTATTATCTCCTTCGAGGGATTTTTAGGATCGTTCAGGCTATATTTAGTCTATTTTAGCTTTTACTGTCTACTTTTCTCAGGGAGATGGTTAAGGACCTCAAAAGATAGAGGAGAGCGCCAGGCGCAGATTTTCAGAATACTTCTACAAGGAATGCTGATTGAATGAGCATTCTCCATATTATGCCTTGAAGAGGACTCGAACCTTCACGCTCTTTAGCATGAGATTTTGAGTCTCGCGTGTCTAGAATTTCACCATCAAGGCATCTTGAAAGTGAATCGTATTCCATGAATATGATATCTATCTAATGTGATATATGCAATATATGACAAAGGTGGAGTCTTGGAGTATTTCGATCGATCGGTCATATAGGCCTAAGTCAGACATCAAATAGCTTCGATTTGCATTATCCATAGGACACCTTATATGTATCAAAATCGATATCAAAATCAAAAAGATGAAAGATGTATAATCAAATTTCTCGATTCAATAGAAGCCCAAAGAGGTGCATATGGTACCCAACTAAGAATAGGATAGAATAGATATGTCAAAAGCAGGTCTGATTACACCTATTCCTAATCCTAAATAGAATGTAAGGACGTAGGAATTTCTATGTAAACAGAGTATCCTATTTCTATAGGCTCGAATGACCCCCTTCTCATAATAAGAATGTGCACGGTCTGGTCCGGTATGGAATGAACTTATAATCTGATGATCGAGTCGATTCCATGATTATAAGTTCATAACTCTAGCGCCCATTCCCATTTTGGACGGAACAGATCTACTAATTCTTTTATTCCAGTTAGTAAGAGGGATCTTGAACTAAGAAATAGACCTAGCAGCTAAAAGAGGGTATCTTGAGAAATTGCAAGAATATGGTTCATTGATATTCCTGGTATAGTTGATGCTCTCACACATACAGTCATACTCAATTCGATGGAATTGTTTGATCTTAAAGGGGATCTTCTATAATTTCGAACATAAGGGGTTATTTCTTGGTTTCGTCCAGTCATTAATAACTTGATTATTTTTAGATAATAGTAGATAGAAAGAACGCTCGTAAGGAGTCCTATTGAAACCAAGAAATATAGGCCTGCTTGCCATCCACACCACAATAGATAGAGTTTTCCGAAGAAACCTGCTAGTGGAGGAAGGCCTCCTAGGGATAAGAGACATAGGGCTAAAGAGAGAGCCAAAAAATGATCTTTCGTGTATAATCCTACATAATCTCGAATGTTATCAGTTCCGGTACGTAGACCAAATAATACAATGCAAGTAAAAGTTCCTAGATTCATGGAGATATAGAACATCATATAAGTTATCATGCTTGCATATCCATCATTTGAGTCTCCAACAATTATTCCAATAATTACATATCCGATTTGCCCTATGGACGAATATGCAAGCATACGTTTCATGCTTGTTTGAGTAATAACAAGGAGATTCCCCAAAATCATGCTAAGAATAGCTAGGATTTCTAGAAGAAGATGCCATTCGTTTGATGAGAAATAAAAAGGAATATCGAGAATTCGCGTGGCTGAAGCTGAAGCAGCTACTTTCGAAGTAACAGAAAGAAAAGCAACGACTGGAGTAGGGGAGTCAGAGTCGAAAATAGGATTTCTCGCTTCTTTCTCTCATGCAAAACCGTGCATGAGACTTTCATCTCACACGGCTCCTAAGTGATAAAACAAAGAAGAACTCGTCTTCTTTCTTTTTTGATTACCTTCCTCGCGTATGTATAAGACCGAATCCATTCTTTTTCGAAATCGATTTTGAAAAAGAACTACAAATCCTTAACTTTTCGAG
This sequence comes from Avena eriantha, assembly GCA_910589775.1. Classification (NCBI taxonomy): domain Eukaryota; kingdom Viridiplantae; phylum Streptophyta; class Magnoliopsida; order Poales; family Poaceae; genus Avena; species Avena eriantha. Next base: position 471,555,113 of record OU342745.1, read on the forward strand.
GAATCCTTCATCAGTGGTTGTGAATGACTGACTTTTTCAATCCTTTCGACCTTGGTTTCGTAGGAGCAAGTCAGGAAGGTTGAGAAATAAAACCATCTGTTTTGATTCGTTCCCAATAGCCATGAGATGATCATCTTAGGGTGATCCTTTTGTCAACGGATGCTCCTATTACACTCGTAGTCTCTGAAGGATGAGAACCCACTATGTAGCATCTACATCGATAATTCAAGCATTGTATACGTCATTAGTCCGATTCTTTGTAGGAACTACCCGTAATAACGAACTTGCAAAATGGATTTGTTTATCATAAAGAGATTCGTAGTTCCTGACCCAGCTTCACCTTAATTGTTATTTGAACAAAAATATCACAATAAACTTTTGGTAAAAGTTCTGTCTTGGTCGGAGTGGGGATATCATTTCTCTTCTGCATGTCTATGGAGTTTTGCAAAACCCAAACACCTCAGAGATAGATATAGAGGTAGGAATTTGTCGAATGAACCACACTCCTTCGTAGACGTCAGGAGTCCATTGATGAAAAGGGGCTGGGGAAAGCTTGAACCCAAGTCCTACAGTGATGGATATAAGCGCAATTGAAATTCCTGGGGAGTTATACATTTGTGTATTGATAAGACCGTTCACAATTTCTTGAAGCTCGATCTCCCCCCCTAGATGAACCATATAGCCAAGAGAAACCATGAACCATAATAGAAGAGCTTGCCCCACCCATGTGTAAATATTTCATAGTAGCCTCATTAGACCGTAAATCTCTCTTGGTATATCCAGACAATAGGTAGGAACATAAACTGAAACATTCTGGAGCTACAAAGATAGTTATTAAATCGTTAGCACC
>OU342745.1:471565274-471570274 GCA_910589775.1 Avena eriantha
TTCATACGTCTGTAATGCATTGTATGTCCCAGAATAGGTCCTATTCTTCTACCCTTTCCAGGTAGTCGATGGCTATTCACAGCTACTACCTTAACACCAAAGAAGAGTTCGACCCAATGCTTGATTTCTGTCTTAGTGAATCCCGATTCGACATTAAAAGTATATTGATTCTTCCCAATAAACGAAGACTTTTTTCTGTAAATACTGCGTATTTGATTCCATCCATAAATCGACTTTCCCTCCTATGCTCTGAGTTCCAGTATCGATAAGAATTCGAGTTCTTATTGTTCTTATGTGTTGGTATGAATATACCATACCAATTCGTTATGTATGGATATGGATGAGATTCCAGGATTAGAGAGCCAGTTCTAATAGACTTATGGAAAAAAAAAAACGTTTCCCATTTCGCGGATCTTAGCAGGCATGAAACCGCAAAAATTTACCAATTATGAACTAGGGCGCTTTAACATTCAGCCATGGATGCTTAAGAGGGATCCAAAGTTATCGTAATAACCAATTTTCATTTATAGAAGGAAAGAATATATAGAAAAAATGAAAATAGAAAAATTCGGGATTGACTATGAAAAAAACCTTGTCTGGATCCTCGAAGTCGAAAGGAGAGATTGAGAGGGATCAGAATTCCTAATTCTCGCTATTGGAATGGCATCCCCAATTCTATTGAGTCTGACTCATAGTGATTCATTTCTCTTTAGCAAAGAATGACCTTGGTGATCAAGGATTGAAACAACCCGGGATCCATTACTTATGAATACCTAGTGTGGCATTGATAACAAGGATCTATGAATTATGAGTTTATAGATCCCCTTTAGCAGAAAGACGTATATTCCTTGCTCCATTATCAGACAATCACTTATTTATATTCCCAAACCTCGTGTGGGGACTAATTCATTTTCATTTACCAATCTCATGGAAACCCTTTTGGTTCTGCCTTAGCCCTATCGGGTATTTTAGTGCTAGGTTCTATAGGAACTGGACGATCCTATTGGTCAAATACCTAACGAAAAATTACGATTTTCTTTTCATTAAGGTTACGAGGGCTTCTTATTCCACCAAGAACGAAAGCACCTTTTCATTCTTTCATATACTAGGGGTTTTTACTTGGAAAAGACAATGTTCCATACTAAAGGATTCGGGTCCATAACCACGAGGTCCAGTGCACTAGATCTTGTAGCACTTAGCAACGAGGCCCTATCCATTAGTATTCCACATAAGAAATCCATTATAGAAAAAAATACAATTAGATTAGCTCTTCATAGACAAACTTGGGGTTTGCGAGCCAAGGTAAGATCGGCTCGGGATCCTGGGACCTTTTTCTATCAGATAGGAGGGGCTCTTGTACAAAATAGACTTATAAGTAATAACCCCATCGAATCTATCTATATAAAGAGGCAATCGTGTTAGGGAGCGGGTTTTTCTTTGGCCAAAAGGTACTTCGAACTTGGAACGAGCATGAAGAGATTAACGAGACTTCTTTCTCTTTTGAGTTTTTCTGGCGGACCTGCCGCGCAAGATCTTTGGTCTTCCCCTGGAACCGATGAAAAAAGTGGATCGCTTCTTATGTACTCGCTCAGAATGATTCTTCTCTATCTATAGTTCATGGCCTATTAGAAGTGGAAGGTGCTCTGGTGCAATCCTTACCGACAGAAAAAGATTGCAGTCAGGTTGATAATAATCGAGTGCCATTACTTTGTCGGTCCGAACCAAGGAATCCGTTAGAAATGTTTTGAAATGGATATTGTTCTCTCTTTGATCAGGGATTGTTATATGAAAAGAAGTGGGGTTTGAAAAAGGGAATGGAATGCTCAAACCGGAAACTGCTAGAGGAACGAATTTTCAATAGCATAACTTGGGCTCCTAGAATATGGCGCCCTTGGGACAATCTATTTGATTGCAGGGTTTTGTTTTGTTCCGAAGCAAAGATATCCGCGGGGGCCGGTTCGTTCGTCCTATTCTGCTATTTAGGACCAAGAGGTACTGGATTCTCTTTCGGATAGGCCCTGAAAGGAGAAGAAAGGCTGAAATGCCAACGGACCTCTGTCTATTCTCTAATTCACCCGATCCCATAGTACCCGTTTTTGGAACGTCCAGTGCCAAAGTCACTGAATGGGTAAGTCACCAGTCCAATCCCTTTGACAAATCGGGTGTCATATTAGATATCATATTCTATATATATAGAATTTTTGGTCGGGAAATTAGAATGAATCATTGAGTGAAAAAGGAGCAAAGAATGACAAAAGACGAGACTCTACTAGTCTTCACTCTTGTGGTTTCCTCGGTTTCTGTTTTCTTATTCGGGATCTTGCTTTTCATGGTTCTCATCTCTGCAACTCGCGATTTTCGCGAGAGAACCAAATCCAAGTTGGTGAAGATCGTGATTTGAGCTGGCATAGTAGTTATTACCTTTGCAATTGCGGTTCGAATCTATCCGATCTTTATCTTTTGCTCAAAGAACGAATAAAACCCCTTGTCGAAGCCCTTTATTATAAGCTTCCCTGGATCTGGGAAGTTTCTCTTTCACGGTATTGAGATCGTTTGATCGATTTCCTTGATTTGATCGCTACTTATGGGCGTGCGCTCAAAGGATACAAACAGGGATTCGCAAACAAAAAAAGGAATTCGTAGTCACTTTTTCCTGTCGCGTAAAAAAAAGTCTTTACGCGAGAGCAATAGCGGTTGGGATACATCTATCTCTTCTGAGCAACCTCTTTTGGATTCTTAAGACCACCCTTGCAGTAGGATACCATCTGCTTTGGGTTCTTTATTATCTCCTTCGAGGGATTTTTAGGATCGTTCAGGCTATATTTAGTCTATTTTGGCTTTTACTGTCTACTTTTCTCAGGGAGATGGTTAAGGACCTCAGAAGATAGAGGAGAGCGCCAGGCGCAGATTTTCGGAATACTTCTACAAGGGAATGCTGATTGAATGAGCATTCTCCATATTATGCCTTGAAGAGGACTCGAACCTCCACGCTCTTCAGCACGAGATTTTGAGTCTCGCGTGTCTAGCAATTTCACCATCAAGGCATCTTGAAAGTGAATCGTATTCCATGAATATGATATCTATCTAATGTGATATATGGAATATATGACAAAGGTGGAGTCTTGGAGTATTTCGATCGATCGGTCATATAGGCCTGAAGTCAGACATCAAATAGCTTCGATTTGCATTATCCAGTAGGACACCTTATATGTATCAAAATCGATATCAAAATCAAAAAGATGAAAGATGTACAATCAAATTTCTCGATTCAATAGAAGCCCAAAGAGGTGCATATGGTACCCAATTAAGAATAGGATAGAATAGATATGTCAAAAGCAGGTCTGATTACACCTATTCCTAATCCTAAATAGAATGTAAGGACGTAGGAATTTCTATGTAAACAGAGTATCCTATTTCCATAGGCTCGAATGACCCCCTTCTCATAATAAGAATGTGCACGGTCTGGTCCGGTATGGAATGAACTTATAATCTGATGATCGAGTCGATTCCATGATTATAAGTTCATAACCCTAGCGCCCATTCCCATTTGGGCGGAACAGATCTACTAATTCTTTTATTCCAGTTAGTAAGAGGGATCTTGAACTAAGAAATAGACCTAGCAGCTAAAAGAGGGTATCTTGAGCAATTGCAAGAATAGGGTTCATTGATATTCCTGGTATAGTAGATGCTATCACACATACAGTCATACTCAATTCGATGGAATTGTTTGATCTTAAAGGGGATCTTCTATAATTTCGCACATAAGGGGTTATTTCTTGGTTTCGTCCAGTCATTAATAACTTGATTATTTTTAGATAATAGTAGATAGAAAGAACGCTCGTAAGGAGTCCTATTGAAACCAAGAAATATAGGCCTGCTTGCCATCCACACCACAATAGATAGAGTTTTCCGAAGAAACCTGCTAGTGGAGGAAGGGCCTCCTAGGGATAAGAGACATAGGGCTAAAGAGAGAGCCAAAAAATGATCTTTCGTGTATAATCCTACATAATCTCGAATGTTATCAGTTCCGGTACGTAGACCAAATAATACAATGCAAGTAAAAGTTCCTAGATTCATGGAGATATAGAACATCATATAAGTTATCATGCTTGCATATCCATCATTTGAGTCTCCAACAATTATTCCAATAATTACATATCCGATTTGCCCTATGGACGAATATGCAAGCATACGTTTCATGCTTGTTTGAGTAATAACAAGGAGATTCCCCAAAATTCATGCTAAGAATAGCTAGGATTTCTAGAAGAAGATGCCATTCGTTGATGAGAATAAAAAGGAATATCGAGAATTCGCGTGGCTGAAGCTGAAGCAGCTACTTTCGAAGTAACAGAAAGAAAAGCAACGACTGGAGTAGGGGAGTCAGAGTCGAAAATAGGATTTCTCGCTTCTTTCTCTCATGCAAAACCGTGCATGAGACTTTCATCTCACACGGCTCCTAAGTGATAAAACAAAGAAGAACTCGTCTTCTTTCTTTTTTGATTACCTTCCTCGCGTATGTATAAGACCGAATCCATTCTTTTTCGAAATCGATTTTGAAAAAGAACTACAAATCCTTAACTTTTCGAGGAATCCTTCATCAGTGGTTGTGAATGACTGACTTTTTCAATCCTTTCGACCTTGGTTTCGTAGGAGCAAGTCAGGAAGGTTGAGAAATAAAACCATCTGTTTTGATTCGTTCCCAATAGCCATGAGATGATCATCTAGGGTGATCCTTTTTGTCAACGGATGCTCCTATTACACTCGTAGTCTCTGAAGGATGAGAACCCACTATGTAGCATCTACATCGATAATTCAAGCATTGTATACGTCATTAGTCCGATTCTTTGTAGGAACTACCCGTAATAACGAACTTGCAAAATGGATTTGTTTATCATAAAGAGATTCGTAGTTCCTGACCCAGCTTCACCTTAATTGTTATTTGAACAAAAATATCACAATAAACTTTTGGTAAAAGTTCTGTCTTGGTCGGAGTGGGGATA